>CALYOO010000291.1:0-44095 GCA_945261195.1 Cryptosula pallasiana
GACTTTTTTTTAGGTATTGCAACAGATGATATGTTCTCAGACCAAAACAGGAGCCAGATAAAGCTCGAGCCAAGAACCACAGGTTGGGATAGTTGAATATTTCATCTATGCAATTTTTTTACTAACCATCTCCTAATCACATTTTATGTTGCGAATAGTAAATGTGCATTTATACTGCAGCAACTCCATATCCAACTTGCAACTCCAACTTTTGAGTTGCAATTGCAAGCAACTCCAACTATTTTGAACTGTTTACACTGCAACTCCAACTTGCATATCCAGTTAGCTGATATGAGCAAACAACAAGCTTTTCAGACTGAACAACAGCAGGGGGACACACAAAATTTAGTCCCAAACATTGCTTGTAAGCAATGCATTATTTAGAAGAGAAAGCAAGTGCTCCTCACTCTTAGCACTACTGTAGCTACTGGCAGGCTTACTAGCTAGCAGGTTTGAGCTCAGCACACCATTAGCTCAGCCAGTGGTGTATTTGTGAGGGTTTTTTATCACTAAAACAGGGTACATGCACCAAGGAGTAAGTGAAGACCATTGCTATGCGGAGAATGAGGGTGTAATGACTGGTAAGTTGAAAGAATGATTGTATGCCATTTCACTGCATGTACTGCGGCTGCTTGATTAGCTCTCTATAATATCATTTGAAGATCCACTGGAGTGAAAGCCGCATTGGGCTCCAGACCTGAGAATTTCAACTTACTCAATTTGGAAATATTATAACAGATACCTTCATTTGTCTGATGTACTATGTTTCAAAAAATGTTAAAGCTTGCTACCAATCATTTGCTGCTTCTGCCTTCCTCCAGGAATGTATATTAGTGCCTCATTAATGATCTGCCCGTACTTTTGGGTTTGATACAAACAAATTTCCCTATCCGTTGTTGGTCCAACGTGAATCTTGCCATACTGTGGTTTGCTCCGTATCACTGTAATCCAATTGCTGCAAAAGAAATATTGTGTGCTGTCCAGTCTAACTGAAAAAGGCACTAGCATGATCGCTATCATTCCTTGTCCAATCAGAGATAAAAATTTGATATGATGCCAATTCGTAGATCGTTGACGTTGGCAGCCTCCACCCTCAAGGAATTGCAATTAACGATGCCTGTTGATGGGCTCACCCATGCATGCTATAGATTCATTAGTCAATTCATAGCAAAGACACAATATTTTGGCCGGGCCTTTAGTGTTCTGCCTCACCTCCAATCTATTGGTAGTATACATTCAAGTTTCACCAACATTACACGTATTACAATGTGACTATATATTTGCAACTTCCAATCAACATTAAATTTTCATGTGTTCATGTGTCTGCTTGAAACTGACTGTATTTAGTACTCTCGGAATCTTATAATGTATAAATAGATGCTTATTGCAAATGTGGCACATTTAAACTTCATGAATTTGACTATTTGTTACAGCAGATTCCAATGATGAGGATCACAATCGTAATGATGATGCTGACGACCAATGTTATGATGACACCGAGAGCGAGCGGGATGATGATGGCAAAGATGAAGACTATGACTTTGAAAAGGACAAGACCAACTATGACGGTGATGCCAGTGACGATGAGTACTATGCAGATTCTGATACTAGCATAGGTGAGTAATGAACATTATTTTTGGGACGACTCCTATCCAATGGACAGTAAAAATGATAATAGTATACAAGTTACATGAATGGTTAGTATAAAACCAGTGAGTTTGCAAGCACCGTTTTGCCACTCTTATTTTCACAAAATAAAACCATGCAGAATTCAGCGAAAACTAATCACTAATTTTTAATTTGCTTGATTTAAATGGTATTTGTAATGACCGTCAAGAATCTATCCACCAAATTATATTTTCATGAATAATTTTATTACTCCATTAACCATAGTATGTTAAAACAGGCATTTGACTGAATTTGTAGTCCAAATTATACCTATATTCATTGAATTGCTAGGAAAGAACGATTGCAATAACATAGAGAACTTCTGTACATAATCTTTCTGTTCCTCTGCTCAGCATTGTGTTATTGTGAATAATTGGGAAGGATGATGATCCATAATTGTGGCTATGCAGGTGAAAGAAATGCCATGAAAACCGATGCTGAACATGCACGTGGCAAAGAAAATGCTTGTTTACCCGTGAATGACAGCAATCAACTTTGTGATGATGGTAAGCATGAGAAAATTCATGCAACATCATTGAACAGTAACTTATCATATCTGAGTCAACATTGAAAAGCTTGGGAATATGACTGCTTGCACTGATCTACTATTACAACATTTCAGAAATTTGTATTTTTGCATAAGGGTGGTGCTGAAATTGCAACTGTAGTTTGTCTCCAAATGCTAAAGCAATAATGGAACGTTTGATATGTTACACCACCTTCTGGGATGTCATTGTTAAGCAAAAAGTGAATAGGATAATGTCATTGTCACTGTGTTCCTAAGTATTTGCCAATAAATTGAAATATTTGCGTTTCACTGATTTTAAGGTGTTTTTATGAGCTCAGAAAGCATTTACAGAATCCATAATATCCAAATGAAATTCCTTTCTATCAAGTGATACTCACTGGGTCTTTCACACTCCACCAATTTCAGCTGTTTTTTCAGCTGAAATTTGTTCCGCTGAATCAAGAGTACATATAATACTTTTTTAGATAATAATGCTACTACATCCGAAAGAGGCCAACGTCAATCAGATACAATGCTGGAGGGTTTCAAGGATAAATCTTTGTTTGCAGATGAAGAAGATGTCTCCAAGCTATGTGAGTACAGCAAATTCTCACTGACGGTCATTACAACCGCTGCTCAATGATTCTTTTTAAAAACACAAAAATGGAAATTGTTTTTTTGAATTGGTCTACATTTTTCTAAAAATTTTCCAACCTCGTTATAGATCATCACCAACCAAATGAAAGTTTGTTAAAAAGTGTCATATGCATTAAAATCTGCATTCCTACATTACCTGGCAGCTTCAAGTTCCAGTTGCTTATTTTGATCAAATACATTCAGAATCGGAAGCATGTGAAAAACTAAAATAAACCTTATCTTAAGCAATTTAATCAGTAGTTGATTTGACAGTGGCAGTCAGAATATATTTTTACCTTAGGTAATTTTACCAAGGATGAAACACACAAAGCCATATTAATATACATCCACCTGTAGTGGATGCAAAGGGTGCATATGAACTGTGCTGGCCTCACGGGAATCACAGAAAGGGATGACATTTAATTTTTTGATTTGCAGCAAAAGCATTCAGTGTGTGGACAAACCTTGAGTTTCTTTATATTTAGAATTAAGTTTGTATGATGTTAGCAGTATGTCAGCTTGACTAGGCATTGCTTTATTTAAATATTAATGCAACTAATATTACTAAAAAGGAAAAGCCGCTGTTCTTTTATCACTAAGTAGTTGAAGCATTGAAAAATGACCATGTTTTAAGTTTGCTTCCAATATTTCAAACAACTATTTTTGTTTAGTATTTCAGAAGAGGAATCTTGAGATCAATTTTTGCAGTTGAATATTAGGAAAATAATACATTCTGTGAACTAAGTTTGCTCTTAAAGAACTCTGTAGGGTTAATAAAGGTATGCTAACAGTTCCATTGTTGTACAATACCTAAATAAAGTGATTTGGGGTTGCTATCCTCAGATTAGTTGCGTAAGCAAGTGAAATTGTACATTTGACAGATTTACCAGCAAAAATTTCTCTTTGAAACCATGTGTACGGAGTTTACCAAGGAAATACTCAAGTACATGTAATATAGCCTGGTATGGGGTTGTGACATTAAGAGTTATCTCTCTTTGAACTTTCTACATCCAACCGGAAGTTACCATTGTTCGTAGTATAAAACATAGTTACTTTATGCAGACTCGTGACAGTTTTTCCCTGATAGCTTCCATGCTGTCAATTGTATACTATAATGACATGTCCCTAAAAACACTTTAGACTATTTTTAAAGACAGCAGCATCAAATCTACCTGCAGCAACAAAGATTTATATTTTTTTAGTTTTTTCAATTATTATTTATTACAGTTGTTATCCACGGAACTCCGGGGCTTGCCAAAAAAAATGACAGAGACGATGCGTCCTGTAATAAAAACTATTCGTAGCAATTTCCGGTTGCTTGCAAAAAGTTCAATATCACAAACCCAATTCATCGAAATTGAGCGAAAAAGCTAGGTTATTACTAACACATTTAGTAATGGGCGCATCGTCTTCCTTCTCTCTTTCGGCAAGCCTCTGATGCCCGTGTTATCATTATTCTAACTATTTTTTTATATAGTTATTAGTGAAATCTTTTTTTATTTATTATAATCATTTATAATTATGATTCTACTGTTTATGATTGCTATTGTAACTATTAAGGTTATTATTGAATTGTTATTAGATAATAATAATTATTATAAATGATGCTTCTTATAATTTTATAATAATAAATAATAATTATAGTAGTAGTAACTAACAACTTATTATTATTATATTATTATTTATAATTATTATATTAATAAATCAATTATGATAAGAAAATGAATAATTGATTTTATTATTATAAAAAATTGTCACCACATTAAATTCTTATTGTCATTTATAATAATAGTTTCATAGAGGTGTAGATAGATGCTAATGATTAATTACTTGTATTATTATTTCCCGCACAGATACTAGACAATCCGTTTACACATAAACGTTGCGTTAAATAAGTTAATTATCGTTGGTGTTTCATCGTATTCATTAACCACTGTACCAACGATCGATCGTATATAATCGCTGACCGCATCGTGGTTATTTAATGATTATTATGCTCTATAGCTACACTTGTGTGATTAAAAAATTATGTACGTGTAATCTGCTATTGCCCTGTGAGCTCCGTGGCTTGTTCAATTATATCAATCGCATTGCAATAGCCTGTTTATTCTAGTTTAACATCTCAACTCCGTATTTCTGCATTGTATTCTATATAAAAATTTCGGCATTTTCCGGTTGGACTTACACCAGCGCCCCCTATAAGGGGGGATAACCCCAGTCACAACCCCATTACCTTGGCTTGTCACTTAGTATACATGTATGTTCATATGTAAAAGTCATTCACAAACAATTATTTTAATTATTCCTTTTTCAGGTTCCATGAAGCACAGAATGCGCAACAGTAAGTGTTAGGTTCTATTTGTCTTGCTTGTTGTGGTTGGGCACATGTTTTCAAATATTTGCTATTGTTAACACATGTCATCAATCATTTATTGTAGTCTCTGTTCCTACTGCCCCATCAAAAAGGTCCTATAGCAAAGTTGATTACTGCTATTTCTGCTCAAAGTCGATAGTATCCAGATTGTCAAGGCACTTAATCAGGAAGCATGGGCACACTTCAGCGTTACTGAGGCATTGAAGCTGCCCGCAAAGGAGAAGGCAGTGGAATTGGCCAAGTTGCAGAACCTTGGAAATTACAAGCATAACTCCAAAGTTAGTACTACCAAATTTCATAATCCTGACATGAAATGACCTGCTTTAGTATTACTGGATTTCCTTGAAGAGTCTGGAAAAGTATTAGCGGCAGTACACAAGATGCACTTCGGTATTGGAATTGCCCTCTCATGAAGCGAATCCCCATGAGTGTTGCTAATGGTAACAATTGTGGCTGATAACATTTGTGAACAAAAAATTCACTCTGAATCTTTCATAATTGGACTTTCTGTTTCAAGATTCATTTTTAAAATTTTAAATATTATCAGATTCATATTATACTTTTTCACAGTAGAAGTTTGGGTAATTTAAATTGAATTATTACTGTTGTTGAACAAAAACGGATGCTCCTTTTCAGTGAATCTCATTGCGATGAAAAATGGGGAGAAAAATGTTTTCTGCATTATTTTCAGAAAGCAAAACCCAAAAGCAATGATTTTCTTGCAAATTTATAATTACTTCACAAGATTTTGATGACAAAACATTCCCAAGCAAGTAAATGTGTAGACACAATGATGCTATGAAAAACAAAAGCTTAAAGACTTTTTAAATTTGTTTCCCTGTCATTTTCTTGCACAAAAATAATCTGAGTGGAGTGAATAATTTTGGAGGCCTTTCTCTACAAGCAGCCCTAGTATTTTTGCAAGTTGCCTTTATAGCTAGATATATGGTTTGTGTGTTCATAAATTGTGCTTTGGTCAACATACTCCATAATAATCTCTTCACCAATGGCAGAGCAACTGTGCAACAATTTCTTTATTACAGAATCACCTAATACAAATATAAGCTTACATATGCCTGATTTATAGGGCCATGGCTATTTAAAAATGTTGTTCTATAGTTCTTTTTCAGATGCCAATATGAGACACGATGATGAGATAACTGTCGCAAATCCTTGCATATTATCAACATCTGCAGTTTGGCAAAAAAATGCTGTAGTGTGATATTTAATATGTACCAATTTTAAGCGCACGTACAATTTTTTTGTCACTGGATTTTTGCAAACCAATCATACTCTGGTGCTTTACTAGTCCATTATTCTTTCTTTTGTTATGATTGTAGGTGATAAGCCAAGGATTTGGGGAGTTAACTGTAGTCAAGCGACCAGCAGCTCCCACACCATCATGGATGTTTTTACCATGTACATACTGCTATGGGTTTTACAACCACAGCACGTTATCTTTACATGTGGCAGGCTGTTCGTCTAATATCCATCGCTCCAAAATGCAATCCGTGTCAGCATCGAGGGCTCTCCTGGCATCACATTTCCAAATGAATAGTGATGATTCTGAAGAGTTATCGGCCATTGTTGGCGGATTGAGTGAAACTGATAAGCATCCAGGTAAGCTTGTTGAGTTTGAGATGCACTAGTCAGCGGCAGCTACATGTTGGCCGTTGGTTGTAATCCCACACATAGATAGTACATTGGGACTGATGACCTGATGTCATGGTCATCACATTTTACTAGGCAGACCAAATGAAAGGTTAATTACTTTTTCTTTTCAGATAATTTTTTGAAGGGCAGTGAGATTGTCAGTATTTAAACCATTTGCATTTCTGTGAAGCTGTTCTCAATACTTCATTTGCTATGTTTACAAGGCTTACAAAAGATTTCATGTTTCCCAAAATACTTATTCATCATAACCTTGTGCCAGCATAGCCCTGTTATGTGCTAATTGTGCTTTAGATTACCCAATGTGACCTTATAGTTCGAGTAAATGACTTGCATGCAATGTTCAGGGTCTGCATTTCAATAGATTCACTCAGCAATGTTGCATATGCTCTATTTATCTTACATTTACTATGTTTCCACATCATGATAAAATATCGCCAAATCTCTGTGGTTTGCTACCACAAATAATTCGCGACAAGGGCATATATTTCCACGACTCTAAAGCTTAGTTTCCATACATCTCCCAAGTAATCGCAGCATCTCCCGCGAGCACTGGCGACTCACGAGGAGTTGCGATCCCCGGTTTCCATACTTTTGCATTTGATGGCGACCGGCTGCGATTCCTTTGTGAATACATGGTAGATTTAATTATTATTATCATCCTATTAATTTATTTTATTAATATGTGAAAATTAGCTGTTTTTATCATGCAATGAGCTTTTATGTTAATAATTATTATGATAAAAGGCAACCATAATAATAACACAAGTTTATTGCTACTGCAGTTTAAGCAGTAACTAATAAATAATAATAAATTATTATTAAATATAAAAGGCTGTTATTAAATTATTATTATAATTATTATTCATAATAATAATGATCAACTCAATAGCATTTATATTATTATTTAATTAATCATAACAATTTCATTAGTGAAAATTCCCAAAATTATTTTTTATTTATCACTCACTGGTAGCTATTATTATTATATTTAATACAATTATTCAATCGTTATTTATTATTATTAATATCAACGAACAAACTACGGCTATTGTTGCGCTTTTTATGATTAGAAGCTATAGGTTTTATATGAATGAAGTAAAAAAAATTATTATTGATAAGTTAATTTTTTTGTCAATGACAAAAAATAATTATTATTTTTATAATAATAATAATATTACTACTACATAATTGCTTCGGCCATGGTCAACTTTCCTGACCTTTACCCTGATCTTTTAGGAAAAAGACACAAAACGATGTCGCCTAATCTTCAGAATCTATGTTTGGTTGCATGTTTATGGTCTCCATAGATCCTTGGCGATCGCCAGTTGTTCCCGATCGTGGGTGCATCGCAGAAAAGTACTTTGCAAACAACTTTCGTGGGACGTCGCAGCAACCTCGTAGGAAATCGTGGCACATCGCATAATCACGGTCTCCATAAATCGCAGATCGTGGCAGAAGCTTCTGCGACCTCGTGCGAGCGTTTGGGAGATGTATGGAAACCAGGCTTAAGTTTATCGCAGTTGGTTAAACCGCGCCCACAGAGGCAGTTGCAGTCAGTGTGCTGTTGAGTGCAATTTAGCCGACTACTGTTGCAGGCTGTTTTTATTATTATTTCCTTATTTTGTGAAATATATGAATAAAACATCACTGAGTTGTTGGCTGGCTAAGGAAGCTGTGTGGTGACAAAGAATTTTAGTAGCACACTGGCTATGATTCAATAAATTATATTATTTATTATTATTATTATATTAGTTAGTAATAATAAATAACGAACCAAGTGAATTTTTGCTAAAAAAAAATACTACCATTTGTTTTTCACCACTCTAATAATTAATTACCAGCAGCTAAGATTCATTCGCTTCAAATCAGTTGTATTGTTTCATAAATAACTGTGTAATAAACCACAAACGATCCTCGTTAGTTAAATATAAACACACACTAGCTAACGATGCCATGCGGTTACAATGGATAATTTGTGGCTTCCTGTTTTATAACGCATGTCTGGTTTTATCGCCTTTGGCGACATTAGCATTTCCAATAGCAATAAACATCTGGAATTCTGCTTATCCCCAATTTTTCGCTTTCAGTTCAGAGAGCGACAAATGTTTGTCGACAAATTTGTCGACAATGCTGTTCCCAACTGGAATTTCCCTTTATCGCCCGCAGTATCGCCAATTTGTCATGATGTGGAAACATAGTAATTGTTTGGTGGCGATTATTTGGGAGAAAAACGAATATAGACCACAACTATTGTTTTTCATTAGTAACCATGGTTTGCAATCATATTCACTGCTCAGTGAAAATTAGTAGAGTGGTTCTAACTTATGTGAATTTTCACTGCATTCCACTTTTCATAGGTTATAATGTAAAATTACCTATCCCAAGATATATGCTGTGATTTTCGTGATGCCAGCTTGTACATTGGATTACCACAATAAGTAATATGACACACGTAACGTCTCTTATCCTAACAGGTAAACATTGACATTATGTTTCAGGTCTTCCTACTTTGATAAAGAATGATAAACTTATTATGTCATTTGCTCAACATCTACTGATGAAGCAAGGTGAGAAACAACTCAGAAGGCACACTGCATACAATAACATCCGATGCAAACTAAGAATTGTGGCCAGGCTGTTGAAAGAAGCTAAAACACATCACGGAATTTCAAGCATGGCTACCCTGCTGATGCCAAAAAACTTCAAAATTCTGACCACTTGCGCTCGAGAGGTCATACACCCAAATGACCAACTTGGGCTCACTCTGGGGAATTTCATAAAGCAGCTGTTGCTTCTGAAGTTCTCAAATGCGTTAGCAAACGACGATGAGCAAAGCCAGAGACACGTCGAGCAGTGTAAGTATCTTCACGATGCACACTGGAGTGCCTATGTTTCGTCCGTTGCTAGCAAGAGGCAACGCCTGAAGCACCTCAATAACTTAGATGAGATACCGATTGCAACTGATCTCGAAGCTCTCACAAATTTTCTCAAGCTCAAGCTCGTGACATGTGGGGAAGACATACTCCTTGTGCGGAAACTTTGCCTAGCATACCTCATACTGTTCAACAAGCGCAGACCAATGGAGGTAGCTGACATGACCAGAATGGTTTATGCGTTGGAAGTCCAGAGGGAAATCTTGGACAATCAAGAAATCTTGCAGTCACTTTCTGTAGCTGAAAAGCATATGGCAAAGAGGTCAGTTCCACTGAGTGCACATTTTCCTTTATTGACTTGTCAACACAACTTGCCCTTGTGTGCTAACCATGTTGATCGAAACTACACCAGTGATTTAGGTTAAATAATAGAAATATTATACATACATTACCTCATATCTATATTGAAATGTGTAATGGTTATTTATCAATTTAGTACTAAGATTATTGACATGTTGGTAAATTTTGGTGCTTGGATTTACTAAAAGATCTGGCTGGATGACAAAATTTGTATGGGCATTTTGTACTCACGCCTTTGCCTGACACACCTTTAATTGTACTATACACTTCAAGAGTTAGTTCTTCGATGCGGCCATTTTGCTTAAACTTGGCCTTTCTCCAATCTACTAGGAGATCATGTGAGTCATTAAAAAATTGAATTGTAATTTCAGAATGAGAGCAATTGAAGTGCGGGGCAAGTCCACAAGGACTTTCAAGAAAGTCTTCGTTGTCATTCCGCAATTCCTGAACAAACATCTAGATAGACTCGCTGGAATAAATACACACTATCTTTTTCAGAGGTAAGCAATAAGAGTATTCACGACCTTTGTTCGCCAAACACATTGCAATAAAAATAATCAGACCGGCAATAAATTTAATCAATAAATAATCATTTTGTTCGGAACTCATGGGTCAACAAAAAGTAGCTCACTGAATAAAAAAAATAATCAACGAGTATTTATTTATATTGTTCGTAGGTGGCGAATGAAACTGAACACTAAATGAAGAATAATGAGCGAGTTGATTTTTTTCATATTCATAGACTGGTTTTATATCCTTGAAAAATAATTCAAAATAATTGCAAGCGTTGAAAATTTACTAAATTGAAGGGCAGCTTGACAAACTATAGTTCAAATTTTATTATTTTCGTGATTATTTTGAATATTGGGAGTTATGTTCTTTATTATTTGTTCGGTAAACTATAACATTTCATTGAATATTATTTTGTTCTAAACTAATGTTCCGTTGCATACGTGACATATTGAACTGCGAACACCTATCATTTTTGGTATTTTGTTCGACGAACAGGTCGCGAATACTCTTATTGTTCTTCCTGCATTTATTAGCCTAAGTATTGAGGGTAACCTTGTGTGCACAATGGCATGGACTACCTGACACCATGTCTTAATGAGTTCTTAAACCAAGTCAGCGCCTGTTGTTCTTGTGCAATGTCTTTACAATAGCCTACATCTTACTCCTTAATGTAGCCTGCAGATGTAGACTATCAGTTCATCAGGCCTATAGGTGATACATTTTCCGTAAAGAGGCCTAAGCAGTGACAATCAAATGGTCTCAACTTAAAATAAACTGTTCTGTTTTATCTTGGTCTTGAAACCATGTTGCAATTATATATAGTGAGATTGTAGGTTGGAATCAATAGCTATTACAATTTTGTAGACCAAATGTCCAGTCACCCATGAGTGGCACGCATGTCATGAAGGAAATCGTGAGCATGTGTGTGCAGGAGCACTCATTGCAGAGGCCAGACTTGTTACATGCACAGAAGTTTAGAAAGTATCTGGCCACAGTCTGTCAGGTATTTCAACTACATTTATCTAAATAACCTGTTGTTGCTATTCCACTGTAGGTAAGTCACTTGTATCTGCTATAAACTTAGCCTGCAGAAACCAGATCCCTCACTTATGGCTTGGTCCCATTGATAAGAAAATTAAAAGGTTTTGAAAGCTTCTAACCAATCTGATGGTAGATGATGTTGTCATGCCTGGACATGAGAACACCTTTTTGACTTCTATTATTCAAAATTCTTAGCAATAGCCATCGTCTGGTAATAATGACTCAAAACATGTTTCTTTCAATTTCCAGTTTATGGGAAACCCAAATGATGCATACCTTCAGTAGCTAATCAACATTGCATTGTAAAAGAGTTCCTTTTCGGAGATTTCAAATTATTTGATCAGCTGTTATTAAATAATCAAATATGCTACATTTGGGCCTCAGCACACATTTCTTTAATTTTTTATTTAAATTTCTTGTAGGTAACAAGCATGGGAGATGAGGAATTGAATATGGTGGCTCGGCACATGGGACACCACATCAACATTCACACAACGGTTTACTGAGTTCAACAGAACTTGATTGAGCGCTCAAAGATGGCGATGGTTTTGGCCGCGGCAGAAACTGGTAGTCTCCATAAATTTAAAGGTGCACAACTGGCAGAATTAAATTTGTCGGATTTGGCTCCCCATATTACTGTCGAGGGTAAGCTTTAAAAACATAGTTTTCCCATTATCAAAATAAGTTTTCTTTGATTGAAAGAATTGGGGAATGAATGGATAAGTCACAAAGTATGCCGCCAAAACTGAGTATTTAACAAAAACAAAGTGAATTGTTTTCACTGGTTTTCCTTTACTACTTTTTTCAGAACACTGGCAAAAACGCAAATAAAAATTTAACTACATAAAACAATCTCAATTTCGCTCTGGTATTATCATCAACCTTCCTTTGTATTTTTTTTTAAAATAATATAATTAAAGATGCCTATGTGCGCCACATATTCCTGTGTACAAAAAATAGCTACATGTCCATGTTTTGGAATTTTTTAAAGCTCGATTTACACTTTCTATGTAGAAAACATTCTTCTAAAAATATTGTTCCTGTCAAATACTACAAAAGAAAGCTGTACCAATAATCCAATCAATTGAATGTGTGAGGTATTCTTACTAATATTATTGTTATATGAGACTGTAATGGCTGATTATGTAAGGATACCACCAAAGTTTGCTAGTATTCCTCTTCGATCTTGTTATATTGCTGTCACAGTGTAAGACAACACTTTCTGATTATACTCTCACCTTCAGACAAAACAGTTCTTACTTCTATTGTTATTATTGTCACTATTACTAGTATAACTTTTTATTATTGATGCATGTGCGCCACATCTAAAGATGTTATAAAAATATTACCCATTTAAATCAATCACATATAATTGTGTAATTTTACATCTCTCAATTTATATTTATCATTTATGTTGTAGATGATAACCCAACAATGGAAGGAGATGGTGAGTTTTCAGATGGAATGACAAAGGCTCAATTATCGCCAGGTATAACAATGGTTATTTCCCAACTTGCGTTAAATATAATGTTTAATTTGTTATTTGAAGAAAATAGTGCTCTTTATGCTGAAATGTAGATAAAAGCAGCTGGAAAATCGTTTTCTGCCAAAATAATGTTTAGAAAGAAAATATCTGCACTATGGGAACATTAAGAGTATTCGCGACCTCCGTTCGCCGAACAAATTGCAATAAAAATAATCAGACCGGCAATAAATTTAATCAATAAAAAATTATTTCGTTCGGAACTCGTGGGTCAACAAAAAGTAGCTCACTGAATAAAAAAATAATCAGCAAGTATTTATTTATATTGTTTGTAGGTCGCGAATGAAACTGAACAGTAAATAAATAATAATGAGCGAGATGATTTTTTTCATATTCATAGACTGGTTTTATATCCTTGAAAAATAATTCAAAATAATTTCAAGTGTTCAAGGTTTACTAAATTGAAGGGCAGCTTGACAAACTATTCAAGTTTGTAGCATTTCAAATTTTATTATTTTCGTGATTATTTTTTAAAATTGGGATTTATGTTCTTTATTATTTGTTCGGTAAACTATAACATTTCATTGAATGATGTTCTAATCTAATGTTCCATTGCATACGCGACATAATGAATTACAAACACCTATCATTTTTTGTATTTTGTTCGACGAACAGGTCGCGAATACTCTTATTATATTTTTTTATTTGCTACGACAAGTGGACCTTTTAGGTATCAAATGGAGTTGATTGTAATTGTGAGCGAATGCACTGCTCTGTATCTAGATATGTAGTGATCCTAAACTGCCTCCTCCAATTTATATTTGGCATTTTTCTTGTAGCTGATAAATCTGAAATGGAACATGATGGTGAGACAGAAGGTGGAAATGGAGATGCTGTATCTTCACAAGGTATTGCCATATACCAACATAGAATGAAGGAGTATTGCCATATGTTTTATTCAGTTTGAAGTTAAAATGTATTCTGAAGCAACTGGGGCAGTGAACAAGAATAAGTGGGCAATGTTTGCATCATTAAACTATATGTCTCGAGATGGCAAGTTGATCGAATGGCTCAATTGGAGCTGGCTGCAAATCTCGGTGTAATCCTTCGATTGCCCTTTGCTGTTTTGAAAATGCAAACTGTTGAAAGTCTTCAAATATTTAGAATCAGGATATTTCATAAATATAGCAGAGAGAAGTTTCAACAGGCGGAGTGTAAAAATTTTTCACAACTTTGTGAATCTCTGAATTAGGCCTGAACACGGCCTGTTCACAACTTCTGAGCACCATTAGTACATTGTGTGCTGAAATATGTTCTATTGTTTTTTCTCATTAAATCTATCTGATACCCTCATTTTATCTATTTCATGCCATCTTTTTTCCTTAATTGGATTGTTTTCCAGATCATAGTTACTGAGAAATGGTTTTTGCATCATTTTCCTTAGTTTTGATATTTGACTTATTGTTAATCCTGCAGTAAACTTGCTCAAAATCAAAGTTGATACTTTTAACTTAAAAGTTGGTCCACATACATATAAATAGATCGGATGATTTTTTTCTAATGGATTGAAAGTGCAATTTTGCTGAAAAAGGCATTGATGCATTTCGATTGGAAATGAATTTCTACTAGAACATGGTTTTTGTTGTCCGATATTACTTCTCCTATTTTATGTATCATTTTTGTTGCAGATGATAATACAGTAATGGAAGATGACATGGCTTCAGGTAGAAGTCAAGATGATTCATTGTCACAAGGTACGGAAACTGTTCCTGTGCAACCAAATATATGGACAATTTCATGCTTCCTGTGTTATTTAAACATGAATAGCACTCAAAGAATGTTATTGTTTACATGGAATCTCCAGCTTATAATATGAAGAATGAGCCATTGCACAAATCTCTATCCCATGTAGATGTGGAGATCTTTATAGTTAAATTTGCCCCATTGGGATGTCACAAAAGGCAGCGGGTGTCATTATTTCCATGTTCACAACAAGAGGTTCACTCCACTTGATGTGAAATCAAGTCAATAAGTCAATACTTAGCTACAAATGACAATCGCTGCCTTTTTGCGACATCTGAATTGGGCAAATTTAACAATAAATATCTCCACATCTACACAAGATACAGAGTTGTACAACGGCTCATTCTTCTTCTTCATATAAACTGGAGAATTCATATCAATGATAGTATTTTAGATGCATTTCATGTTTAAAAAGTTACAGGTAGTATGCTTGATAGATTTAGATGAAGGGGGTCATAATGCTAAAATACCTCACAGCACATCATCGAGAATTCCAGTAATTCTGGGTACATCAAAATGCAAAAATAAGTTAGCTCACAAGCATTTTATATTGATGGGCTTTCATTTGGAGAATTTGTGACTAGCGTTCAATATTCAGGTGATATTTTTTGCAGATTTCACCCATTAGATGTCAGCTACTTCGAGTGAACAGCTGTTTGATATTTAAACAAAAAATCTGAAATATTTGCGCTACAAATTGAATTAGTCCTACATGTTCTTTAGTTATTATTGAAAAATTGAAATATAAAATATTGGTTCTTCTATTACTACTGTTCATAATTATTATGCATTGTTAGTAAACCAGACAAGCAACCAACAGCTCTCCCATTTGCCCACCATGTTTTTTCTTGAATTTTTTTTTCTAACGGTTCTTAAAATTCGAATGCAAATGGTTATGCATAATTTTCAGCTGAATAATTTATTTTGTTTTGGTCTCTTTTTGTGTTGAATTGGTGTGGAATTATGTTTTGGCACCGGCTCATCTTCCAAATCCACACCAGGAAAAAACTAATTACCATAACTACAATCATATGGTTTACCATTTTAAAATGATTTTGCCAATTATTTCCATTACTAAATTTCATCTGATGGACGTATGTGTTTATTGCACAGGTACAGCATGCAATAGCACTGGTACCACTACAAGCAAAGACAGCCGTAAGGAAATGAAAGGCTTCACAAGTAGGTCAATATAATTTCACTAGGGTATTAATCGTGTGTCTAATAACACTTTGTTTGGTGGCGATACTTCAATAAAGCCTGGTTTCCATACATCTCCCAAGCGCTCGCACGAGGTCGCAGAAGCTTCTGCCACGATCTGCGATTTATGGAGACCGTGATTATGCGATGTGCCACGATTTCCTACGAGGTTGCTGCGACGTCCCACGAAAGTTGTTTGCAAAGTACTTTTCTGCGACGCACCCACGATCGGGAACAACTGGCGATCGCCAAGGATCTATGGAGACCATAAACATGCGACCAAACATAGATTCTGAAGATTAGGCGACATCGTTTTGTGTATTTTTCCTAAAAGATCAGGGTAAAGGTCAGGAAAGTTGACCATGGCCGAAGCAATTATGTAGTAGTAATGTTATTATAAAAATAATAATTATATTTTGTCATTGACAAAAAATTGACTTATCAATAATAATATTTTTTTTTACTTCATTCATATAAAACCTATAGCTTCTAATAATAAAAAGCGCAACAATAGCCGTAGTTTGTTCGTTGATATTAATAATAATAAATAACGATTGAATAATTGTATTAAATATAATAATAATAACAATAATAGCTACCAGTGAGTGATAAATAAAAAATAATTTTGGGAATTTTCACTGGTGAAATTGTTATGATTAATTAAATAATAATAATGCTATTGAGTTGATCATTATTATTATGAATAATAATTATAATAATAATTGTAATAATAATTTAATAATAACAACAGCCTTTTATAATTAATAATAATTTGTTATTATTTATTACTTACTGCTTAAACTGCAGCAGCAATAAACTTGTGTTATTATTATGGTTGCCTCTTATCATAATAATTATTAACATAAAAGCTCTTTGCATGATAAAATTAGCTAATTTTCACATATTAATAAAATAAATCAATAGGATGATAATAATTAAATCTACCATGTATTCACAAAGGAATCGCAGTCGAGCGCCATCAAATGCAAAAGTATGGAAACCAGGGGATCGCAACTCCTCGTGAGTCGCCAGTGCTCGCGGGAGATGCTGCGATTACTTGGGAGATGTATGGAAACTAAGCTTAAAGTAGCGTGTGTAGCTTTAACATCATGAATGATACAGCTGTCTATTACAACAATATTAACCTTGCAAGCATTAGCTGATAGTTTTTAACATCACAGATCACTGCATTTTACCACTTAAAAAAACTCCAAGCATTCATTTCTTTGCAGATGAAGGTGTTGGTACCCTGTTACGCAAAGATCCTATTGGTGAGTTTATCACTGCACAATCTACAATTTTCTTCACTGATACTGTGGTAGGCTGCACTGTTCATCATCTGTCTTAAAGGGCTTAGGACGGGCTTTTCAAGACGCACTTTGTGTGTAGAGTTGTTTTTCTCATCAAGCATTGTAAAACTATTGAGAAAACTCACTCGTGTCAACAAAACACCAATAGGTATCATGTAGAGGTCTATGGAGGTCTATGATAATGCGTTCGGCAGAAGGGACTATCTGCATTATGATATTATATAGTATATTGCAGCAAGTAGTTGGGTACCATTCTTTGTTACTTTTTCAGTTCCATACTACTTTTCAAAAATCTTAATTATTATAATTTAGTGCTTTTAAAGTTTTTTCTTGGAAAGATAGCCGGTATTTCAAATTTAATTATTATCGTTGTTGTTAAAAAAAACAACGCCGGAAATACAATTTCTTTCGGCAATGTTTTTTTTTTCACCTAGTATTATCATGAAAGTATACTAATGTTATTGTTTGATTAAATTTTCTCATGAAAATTATTATTTTGGTAAAAAAAAATTTCATTATTTCTTTTGATTTTGATGACAAACAACATCACGTGAACGCCAGTGTATACATAATAGCGAGCTTACCAAAGATAAAACAAATTGCTGACTTAAGAAAAACAGCTTCCAAAAAAATTAAAATTTTTTGCAATTATCATTTTTTTTGCGATCAAAAGAGTCTCTGCACAAAACTAATATCTAGGACGTCCTATTTCCATGCGAACAAGCCAAATTTTTGAAAACTCGCTTTATAGCTCTATATAACATGGTGCGTTCTTCGAGAAAAAAAGGCGTCTTGGCAAGTGCTAACTGCGTCTATAGGAATCGTCTTACTGGTGAGAAGGGGCAACTCCAGATAATTTTTCTGAACACATTTCAACCTCGGAAAGCTTAAATTAAATCAAATCCTCTTCAAATTAGGCGTCATAGGCCCTTTAAGAACAACCATTATCTAGCATGTGTTGTATGCAAAGTGCAAAAAGAATGTTTTTGTTCCAGGTAGTTTTAATATAACCGTTTGCTGTTTTGTTAATGTCACATAGCTGAAAATATAAGTGAAAAAAAAATCAGCCAATAAAAGTTTCCACACATTCAGGCTCAACATTGGTGGGTTGTAGAACAATTACCATTACATTGTGTCAGTATTGTTTGATTTGATGCCCACTAATTGTGCAGCATTTCCACTCCTATTGTAGTGAAAACCAGGTGGACCTGCTGAAGAGGGTAACAGCAGTTCACAAACTTATGGGAACCATCCTGTGGGAAACCCTTCCTTCCCGAAGTGTGCTGGAAAAGATGATGGTGGAGCTCCCCAGACGCAGCATGGCAGTTTTGCGAGCTAGAGCACAACATTTGCTCAGAAAGGCCCAATACTGCAAATTACCTATGAAGTGTAGTGTTGATGTGCCTTACTTGCTTCGTTGTCATAACTTTCACTTCAGTAATAACAATGTAACCCCACCATCTACTTTGTTTCATAACTGAATGGAAACTACTAGTTGGTTTAGCCACGTAGGACCTTTCTGACAGTTATCTGCGGGCCACCTTCACTCTTAATGATGAATAACATATTGCATCGTCTTTGTCATCACTTTTTATTCAAACAAGTTAGCTCCTCTAAAGCAACCAGATGCATTAAGTAGGGCATCAAAATCCATAAAGTAATGCTTCGTGCGTACATATAGCGATCGTCGCTAGCGCTTTTGCTTAACGATTGGGAAGGTCCCTCCCCCAAATTGCGCAATTTTTCACTACTGTCAATTCTTCAGCGATTCCTGTCAAACTCACTGTTACAAAACATAGCCTTCAATTTCTTATAGGATCGTTAATAGATCGGAGCGCTGAATATGACAAGACATTATTGGAAACAAGGATGAAGTTTTTTTACGTTGTGATTGGCCGATCAAAGAATCCGCTAGCGATTTTTTGATCTCGATCAAAACCTGACGATAACCTCAAATAAAATGCTTGAGATTGCTGAGCGATTTTGTAGGAAAAAGAAGTTGCAAAATCACGCAATCGCTTAGTAATCGCTATATGTACACGGGGTTTAAGTCAACACAATGAAACCCATGCATACAGTTTGACATTGATCATTATAATCTATTATATCCAGAATATACAATTCCGTGTGTGTGGGTGGGTCATGATATGAAACAACAGAGAAACTGAATAGTTGCTACAAGGTTATCCATGCCTGTCGAGGAAAGAAAAGAAGAAATGAAATGTTTGGAGTTGAATGTTTGCGGGAATAATGGATGATGAACAGTCACAGTTGTGTATAAGATATTTTGAGTATCAATTCCACTAGTGACTATTCGTTGTAACATTTTTTTAAATTTCAGACACAAAATTATCAAAGCCAGGAAATTGTTTGCCCCTGAATAATTTGAAAATTGCCTCTATAATATGAGGCCCAGCTCATTTTCACTAAGAAACCCCATGTTGTGTCAATAAACACCATATCTGAAGTTATCTCTCCTGAACATATATGGAATTTTGTCAGGAAGTAGGTGACATTGATAAAAATAATACCAGCATGCTTCCTGACTCACTGGCATCCTTCTAAACTGTTATAAGTGGCCTTTTTGAGGCCTCCTATTTTAAAAAAACCCCCTACTACCTTAACTAGTTTGACAAAAGCCTCCTACTTGGCACAATTCAGATATATATACATATATATATATATAGCAATAGTGACAACTGTTGACTAAGAAATTACTTCAGTGCCACCACAAATTGAACAACTAAACATGAAGGTATTTCGTAAGCAGAGCACAAAGAGTCACAATCTACAATATATGTTCAAATATTGCAGCCGGCCATGTGTAAATCTGCATTATACAAAACATGCGAATATGATATGGAATATATCAGGAACGATACTAGACACCACATATCACTTGTCATGGGTCATAATTGTATAACATGTTGTATTGCTTGGTGAGACAACAGTTACATTTCCAATCTTCAGCGCATGGCTGATGTTATCCAATGAAACTCTGACACTACCCACACATCGATAGAGTTCACAAATATTTTAACAAGCTACTACAGCTGCAGATATTGAGGGAGTGGCCATATATATGGCAGTGTATAAAACTGTTAGCCCTAGAAAATTCTGCAAGAATTATTTTGGCAACTGATCTCCATAACATCCACTTTAAGATGATCAGCTGTGTGGTAGCATTGCACATGCTATGTACAGTGGTGTAAAACACCAAAATAGCACTGCTTTATATACTGGACAGTGATACACGAATCAAGCGCCGTGAAACAGATTTGACTTATGATGTTGCATTTAATGCTAGCGTAGTAGTGTACAGATGCAAGCTCAGCCAGACCACCCAGCTGACACAAACAACATCTTTTTTGCTAGCCTCTTTGAGCTAGTTTCACTCTTCATGTTTTCCAGTTATTGTAAAACAGTTTTTGCAACATCTCATATAAATGTTGTGAGCTTCTAGTTCGTTTTACATTTCTAGGCAGCAGGTATGCTACAAAGAGTGGACTACGGAGCGCGATCTAAGAACTACGAACTGGTGATGAAAGGTGTGTATCATTTAGATGAGACGCGAATGCATCTATCTGAATATAGATGGAGAAAACATTTGGAGAAAACTTTTGGAGAAAACATGCCTGATTCGGCCAACAAGAGAGACTTCCCACAGATAAGGACATCTCGAACCACATTCAACTGGCAATTCATGAGCATATGTAAGTAACTTTACTGTGGTGTCTTCCAATGGATGTTACGGGGAAAGGTAACTTAGTACTCACTCATTTGCATGTAACTAGCAGGCTTGCAGCTACTTTAGCCTGATTTCCTAGTATGCTTAGAGATTTGCCGCAAAGGTATTACTAGTGCGTTTCGTTGGATATTGTGAGTAGGTCGATTTGCAGATTTCGTGTTTTAATTTAGGCTGTTAATTAACCACGTTAATTGAAAGATTACTCAGATTAATTATTTCAATAGCGATTAAAAAGATTAAACACCAATAGTGGTATTTTCACACAGTTTGCTAGTGCTGCTACAATTGGGCATGTGTAAAGTGACATTGTTTTTGGTCGGAAGGAATCAATGTGAAGCAAGGAAACGACTATAAACAGGAAAATGACCAACATAAAACAGTACTTATTGTACAATTTATCAAGAATCTCAATACACATTACTAGACCAATAGGAGTGACACAATATTTAGGCAATTAAGCACTTTTGAGTTGATATTAATCTAAGATTACCTGGAACACATCGGATTATTGATTAAGATTAATATAGGATTAATGATCGATCGCGAGCAAATTTCAGCCTTTTTTTTGTAAAAAAAAATCAAGCCTAGCAGGTATCAGGTTAGTAGTAGAGCTGGTGTGCGATACTTGATTTAGATCTTTCCTAATAACAACAGATTGGCTTCTTTGACCAATGATTGGAGTTTCTGTTCAAATTATTTTGAGCCAGTAGCAGGCATTGCTTCTGTTACGTCTTCTAGTGATTGATGCATCGGAGTAAACCATCCCAAACCAGGGTGATATTTAAGGTACAGCCGTGATAATCAGCATGATGTGAGCCAGCTGGTTGATGAGTGGACAAAGAAGTACACAGCAAACCGATACTTTTTCCAGCCTCTCACTGATTCACAGCAGCTATTATCAGTTCATCAAACATAATCTAAAGTATCTGATGAGTCGGTACGGAAATGAGCCGTCTCATGGTACAAGACGACCAAATCTGAGATCTGCACATTATTTGTAGCAGTGAAAACTAATGTTAACTACCAGGTATGTTATGGGGAAAAATCTATTTACACTTCACAACATTTATAACATCATTCGGTTTAAAACAATTTGTCTATAAACAGCTTTCCCATGCCAATTTCAAGTTGGAGATGTCACGTAATACTGTATCATCATACCGTCATGTAGATTATAGGTACATTCGTCACTAGTGATGAAACTTTCAATACCATCAGCCGAGCTCTGGAAATCCTTAAAGGCTGGAATAGCTCACGGTCTCCATCTTTCTGGATGACTGATTTTTGCAAGGCAGAGATTAACACCATTGAACAATTCTTTGAAGGTAGGCAGTTTTGCTGTCTAATCCACAGTATTCTAATTTGTTGTGATATTTCAATTTAAAAATTAATTGAATTAAACGTTAATTTTTTTTCATGAGATAATTTGAGCAGCTTGTGCTGCCACATAGGCTGCTCTAATGTGTTACACTGGATTGTAGGAAGGTGTCTATATTATATATAGTCACCACCTGTCACTAATAAAGACTTGATATTTAGAGTTACATAGCACTATCCAGGTGGTGTAGGGTGAAAGAGATTCGACTTCGAGAGTCTATAGCCTCCCGCATGTTTGTATCTTGCCTTTTGATACAGTGTTCAATGTACTGTGGTAGCATATTAAATGTGGTGGGTCTCATACAAAAATATGAAGGAATCGGTCAGGGAAATTCTGCAGTTGATCTATTTTAAGATGCACACTGCCCCGGTCTCTAGGTTAAAGTCATCGGGTGAACCCAATACTGACATTCTCGAGTATTACACCTGTGTCTTTGAAATAAATATATCGAAATAAGCTATGCTGAAAACACAACTAAAAAGCCATCATTCATTGTAGCTAAACAAAAAATTATTTGGCGTCAAGAAGAACTGAACAACAGGAACGGCGTTAATAAATGAAATAATTTTATATGTAATATCCAGCAATCACATAACCAAGGTCAACCCAACTACCTTTCATGTCACATCCCAATTGATGACAGACATCTGTTACACCATAGAGTTACGTACACCGAGCCATACCTGCTTCAACTTTGGCACTCATCTTTATCCCTGTAAGCATATGTTTGCAGTTTTGGCCACTACAAATGAAAAGCTCAACTGCTTACCAACGCATTACAGTGAATCCCCATGGTTAATTTGTGAGCATTGGCCAGTAATGGAAGTTTTATCAGGACACCAGTTTCACCTACTGCGAATGCAACCACGACCATGGTTTCAAGCTTTGGTTGGCTTCATTGGCATTTGAACACTACTCAGAATCGCTGAAGATTTTTGGGCACACTTTGAGTAAATTATGCACCAATTTTATGTCACATTTTTATCCATAGTCATTTACACAAACACCAGGTACCAGTAGAACCCGGTGTGTTTCTTTATATGTGCACCAGGAAAAGAATCCTGGTTTGTGGAATGGGAGAATTGCGGTGGATATAGAATTGTTAGTTGAATATTTTTATTTGTGCCATGACTTGAATCATCAATTTATTCTCGATTAACAATGTTACAATATGCATAGACAAAATAGATACCATTTATAATAGCAAGGTATATAATAAATGGTGATTGTTCGTATTAGTGATGAAATACATAAATAGATGGTAGTGTGATAGTAGATGAAATGTATTATATATGGATATCAAAGTTAGATGCAAACCAGTGAAGTATTTTAAAGTATATAAAAAAGCATATGAGTATATAAAGTTTATGAAAGCTGCAGTTGTTTAGTATGATACTGTTTAGATAGGTAATGGGATATAATTATCCAACAATTTTAGATAAAGATGTTGATATATGTAGCGGAGAAAGAAAGAGTCGACCGATGGCTAGACATCGATTATAATCAGTTTTTAACTCAAGGCATAAATCATTGTTTCTAATCTAAGATCGCAAAATAATACCGGTAAGTTGGATATTACAACCTATAGAGGTTATATATTTACTTCGTACAAAACTTGCAAGTTACTCATTATATTAACGACGATGATCCTCATCCTTCTCACTATTTCCCGAAAGTTGTTTGATGTTGTCTTTGTTTTTACTTGACTTTACGTATAAATCAACTTCCAGCATTAACGCACAGTCTTCAGCGATTTCCTGCGGTTTAAAGTATTTCATGACTTTGCAATTACTGGGTCTGATAGACAGCAATAAGTTCTTGCAATACCTCCAATGGTGTGAATACAATTGTTTTGTGGCAAACATGTCCAAATTTGTTGATTTTAAATTATCTTGAAGGCCAACTCCTGCTTTAATATAAGTTTTGTCTGCAGAATTTTCCTCAGGTATGTACAATGATCCCATCATCGATTCGTTTTGATGCAATCATCTCTAGCTCACCAACAAGTAGTGTTGCTAGGATTAAGGGAGTGACTTAAAAAAATTGGTTATTTGTGGTCAGTTAGTGGCGTATTGACTCAAGTGGTTAGACAACAACTATTTCGGTTTTTATCTGTCCTCACTTTTTCTGAATATTTGTGGTTTTTTCAATTACCAACTACTTACTACTACCTTTCGAATGAAATACCAATGCAATGCAGAATAAATTAGTGTACATACACAGACACATCAGTTTGTCGACAAACTGCAAGAAAATCTGTCGATAAATAAAAATGATTGCGACCTTTTCTTATAACTGACATTTTTATGCTACAGTGACAACATACAAACAATTAATTAATTGATTAATGATGTCTGAGTTAGCTGCTGTCATAGCTACAGGTCAATTAAGGAAGGAGCATGTACTTGTACCCTGACCTTCTAAGTTGAACTCATTGTGCTGGCAGCACTTTGGATTTATAAACAATTTGATTTGTTTAGTAAAACAAGATTGCACTGTGTGAACATTGCACGAATCTAATTGGATATACCCAACGAAACACTAGTCAAATGCTGGGACACCTAGAACATAAACACATGATGATATTTACTAGGCCAGCTACTAACAGTCATAGAACAAATGATAAACCAAACGCATCAACAACTGCACGGAAGGAGACACAATCAACACTATTTGAGGTGCTAAAGCCTATTGCAGGTGGTAAGTACAAAATACATAATTACAACCATAGAAATCATTCTCTCCAGCAATAGCTTCTGAAGAACCATCTACTACAGTATTTATTATACGACTAACAGCAGACTTCTCTGTGATAAGGTAAGAATTACTAAAAAATACTATTTAGTAGTAGTTGAAAAATAAAAGTTTATAATTATTTTACTTCGGTTTTGATTTTAGATTATCATGTCAACAACATGGACATGTACATAAATGGACATTAATATGGACATGCATATGGACATGGACATGTACATGAATATAGACATGTACATAAATGGATATGGATCTCTACATAAATGGACATGAATATGGACATAGATATGTACATAAATGAATATGAATATGGTCATGTATATGTACATGGATATGTATATGGTTATGTATGGAAACAGCTTAACTCTTATCAGTTCGATTACGTCCAATGAACGTGATTTGTGTCATGTGACCAAAATTTCATCATCGTCCAATGGACGTGATTTATTTTGTCCGGTTTTCGGAACTGATTGCAGAAGTTTGTGTAGACTGATATTAATAATTTTTATACGATCGTGTTGAGCAGACAATTGCCTATTTTCTGGTCTTTGTTTGAAGACTGTACGACGTTCTAAACGGAAACAGTTCCAAATATCCTTAACCCATCACTTCCTGTTTTAAATTTCGGATTTTTTTTGATAATCATTGGCGAATTTTTTTTGGAAAGGAGCAAGCACATTGTTTTCTTCTTCTGATTTAGTTAGTTTATTAATATCTTAGCTTGTTTGAGCCCTCTGACACTGGAATTGAAGGTTTGTAAGCTAGTAATTAATTATTTAGATACGGCATTGATAATAAATAATTAATTTTAATATTTTTTTATTATTTTTGTAAAGTGGTTGAATGATGTTGTTCTTTACATCAAAATGTAGCTCTAAATGTTTCTAGTTCATTGGTGCACCAATGAGGGCTTTATTTTTGCCTGTAATAAAAATAATAATTATTTTCAGAAAAATAATTTTCCGAAATTTTCGGTCATTTGTGCCACAAGTGTCCAAATGTTGTTGCAGTGTTCTAACACTTTTCTTGCGTATTTTTGCTTCTAATTTAGCTAGTCTTATCAGAATTTTGTCCTCTTTTCAGCTGTGCTATTTGTTTCTTGTCTAGTGTGTTATTTTTTTTGTAACTGGTTGATCTGTTGAGATCACTACTAAAAAATGGTCACTGAACTAAAAAAATAATAAAAATAGTTTAGACTGGTGGAATCAATATGTCATTAATTCTCCTAAGAGAAGAGAGAGTGCTGATTCATATGAGCATAAATATGTTACCATATCATGTATAGACGAATTTTAATAAAAGTTTGAAAATTGGATTTTTTTGCAAAAAGCGGATGACTTATGAGGTAATTTTATGGTCGAAGCGGATGAAATTCAAAGAGTTAAACTTCCTTGTAATAATAAAACTATACCAATAAGTATACAACGTTAATACATAACATACAAACCATCGTCCAAACAGACATTCGACACCATAGTAATTACACCCATTCAAAAACTGGTGCACACAAAAAGGCACCTCATCGGGTTCACCGGGAACAGGGCCATCATTTACATATAGACAACCAGGATAACTTTATAATCTATACCAATTACATCCATGATAGCTGCTGATAACAAAATACCACCGGAACACGAAAAAAATTATCACTAAAGCCATACAATAAATACTAATCTACAGTTAACCTCTCGGGTCAAAACCATTCCCGTCAAAACACCTGGTAACTGGTGCTAACAAAAAAGCACCTGAGACCAGGAGAACCTTATCTCCAGGAGGGAGATCCGCTCCTATATTACTACTACTATCAACTAGTGTTGTGTCAAGTCGATCCAACAACGAGTCAAGTCGAGTATCACTAGTGCGAGCCAGCTGTGAGCCAAGCTGAGTGTCCCAATAATTTTCATAACAAACCAGTCACAAACGTTGGAGCTGTATGCTCGTATATTGATTGCTAATGTCAACGAGTAATTGATCCATCAATGTAGACTGTAAATCCTACACAGAATAATTTTGTTGGTACATGCCTGTCATACCCTCTTCATAAATTTGTGCATGTTGAGGAACTCCGAGCATTGATTGAGCTAAGGTTTTTTATTCAACGCGGTTCACACGTGGTAGTTGTTTATCCCGTGAGGAACATAACTATGATTGAATTACCAGTTTAATTAAAAAGTAATGTAAATAAATAGCAGGTAACAAAGTGGTTATACCATTAAATTCATTTTACAAGAAAAACTGTGATCGTAGCAGCAGAGAAAAACTCTTTGCTGTAATAAAAAAAATATAATAATAATTATATTTATAAATAACATAATAATAAATAATAATTAACTAGTAAAAATTAATAGCCCAAGTAATTTTTATTATTATAATTTGTCGTTATTTGTTATCACTATCATTTCTTTTTAATTATTCTTTCACAAAACAAATGCTCTGTGTTTTATTGTGATGGAAGATTGATATATCTACTAATATAAAATCCTTATTAGTCTCTACACTCGCCTGACGAATGTATAATTATCAAATGCACGAAACCAGTCGTTTTACACCAACTTGGCTACATTTGGTTTCATCTTCATATCTATAGATATCCCACGTATATATATATATACATATATACTCATACTGCGGACATAGTTCTCTTGTGTTTAAAATAAATGTTATCATCATCTATTTGTGCGAGGTAAAAACGATGATGTCTAGTTCAGGAAGAAGTAGATCTGCCTGTTGGTAGTCCGTTACGCTAACAGACCATGACCAGGCCAAATTCAGTAGAGCTCTCACTCAGCTGTGTGGGAAGAAATACTTCCACTATGATGAAGCATCTCAAGAAGAGACACGAGACATCACTGTTTTGACCTCAAGTAGTGAAAAGCCTAAATCCCAATCCCAACAGAGCAATGTAGATGAGAAATCAGGTGGTTCATGCTCTCAAGCAAAATTAAAAATACTTCTGAAAAACTTAGCCAAGCTGGATTTATGGTCTGGCCACACGCACGAATTCTGGTCGGAAACGGCGTCCGAGGCGCCCAAATTCCGTGGCTATCAAAGCCACGCCAGATGCCAATCAATCTGAGCGGCGCCGTACTACGTCGTTGAAAATACTGAAGTTTCAACTATCTCTACCCGGCTACGGTGTATTGGACATAACACGATTGGCTAATAATTACCCGCTTGAACTTAGTCTCTGGGTCGAGGCTTTTTACACTCGATACCCAGTATTATTAGTTTCAATGAACGATTAACACGTCTGATTATGTATTACTATCAGATGATGATTGTGATTCCACAACATGGCAAGAAGTTTTGATTGAACAAGGGAGATGCCTAGCAGACCATTGTTGATAAATTGAAGGATATGGGATGGGAGCTCATAAAAGATGAAATTATTGGTGAGGGTTTATTATCTATTTGAGTTGCATAGGATTTCATTGTTGTTGCAGATTTTTTATCCTACTGTTCTTCGACAGTAGCTCATTATTATTTTTGTCTGTATTACTTATTGGTATTTATTCAATAATATTGTAGTAATAATATTTATTGATTATTATTAAATTTAATAATTAATAAATAATAGTACTAAAAATAAAAATATTATTTATAAAAAAAATTAATAATATTATTTACTATTATTATTATCGTTAATTATTATTACTACCATTGGCCCACTGTTATTTATAATCAGAACTAACCAATTATGTATCAATTATTATAATGAAAATATGAGATATTTGGTATCATCATTATTATTGTTATGGTCAATTATATTATTGAAACAGTTGTTGGTTACTTTTTTCATTATTATTATTATTATGGAATTATTCTCATCATCACTGTTATATTACAATTCTTTGTTGCTATTACTTATTTCAATGTTATTATATTCATTAGTTGTATATTGTTAATTGTGATATTATTGCAAGGTAATTTATTTCAAACTATTTGATAACACAACAGTATTGTTAATAAGTAACTCGCTGTGCACAACATTAATAATCCGATCTATCTATGTGTATATAAACTTAAATACTCGTTCAGCTCACAATTCCGGAAACAAGGTTTTCCCTCCTTTGTGCAGTATCACTGTACTGGATTTTTGTTGACTTTGCACAGAGTGAAATGGTTATTGCTATAGTTTGAGTATTATACTCCAGCATATTGTGTTGCTTAGCACACACCCTACGAGGTTGTCACACATGTTTGTGCGGTACATTGCTCACTACTCTAGTAGAATGAGCACTTAAGATGGATTTGGTAAAGAAACATTTTTCAGCTCCTTTGTTGTAGAATTGTTATCATATGAGTTGGTGAAAATTCCAGATCTATGGCGAACTCAGTGCTCTGTCGGTGAGCTCATACAGATCTTAACAGTTCTGCATGCATATGAGGAACTTCTACGTTAATTGAACTTTCAAATCTAGCTCAACACACAGATACCAAATTTAAATGAGGTGAACTTTTTAATACATGTTTCTTTGCAATGCCAAATCCACATATCGGTACTAGTGTATAGCGCGAGATGCATTTATATGCATTATATTTTTACACTGCAAGTTTCATTGATGTGCAGTATATCGATATATACCGTGTGAACAATTAATCAGCCATGTATAAATATTGAATAAATGTCATCAGCGTTTGAATTACGTGATAATTAATTAGCATAATTCCTCTGATTTTGGTGTTTACAGATGTCAAGCTTCTTGAAAAAAAAATTGTTAAACATGAAGGACTCTCTTATAAAGGGCATAAAACGATTGAAGGATGGCTAAGAAGAGCAGCAGTGGGAGAAATAATGTAGTGATTTACAGATGTCACGATCAGATGAGTTTCCTTTTGGATGGAAACAAATTACGCCGGTCAATAATTTTTCTAGTTAAAAGTGAGATTAAAAGTAAGGAAATAATGATTGTACACTGAATAATAGACTGTATGGTTGGTTTGCCAGACTACAGCATGGTGCAAAATTGTTGACTTATGTAGTGAAAAGGGTTGGCATTATAATTTTCTATTCGATGGGATACTCGTCATGATATAGCTAATTAGCTTGCTAAAAAGGTGTGTTCACCCTAAGTAATTTTGAGTTGATTAAACAGCTACGCTATTGTTTGCATATGAATACCATGCTTTCAAAATTAATATCCATTATTGGTAGACTCTATTTTTTAATTCATCTTGCTTGTTGATGCATCATAAATTTCACAAACTGATCATTGATCTAATTCAACTGTAATAAATTTTACCCAATCATTCAGCCTCCGTAATTTTTTCAAAAAAGATTTACATCTCATAATGAGCTGAGCTGGCAATTTGTGACCGTGCGGTGGTTCAAATCCAACAGAAGGATCTAATTCTTATGGGATAGCCTTTCATTGGTGCTTAGTTACCTATTACAGCTTTATAAACCTGTGACATATGTATGTTAAGCTTCAAAGTCGTGGGTTTGACAGTCAGTCAGACATTTGCCTGCGGGTTTTGTTGGTGCAAGCTTAACAATTTTTGAGCAGGTAACATAAAAGGATCATTGGTTGATCTCGCCTTGACCAGCACTAATTGCTTCACGTTACTTGTGATAGTGCAACACGATATAAGTTACTAAGACAAGTTAATATCAAAAAATTAAATCAATTAATTCGTTAAAAGTTTATTGTCAACAGCACTTTCACCAGTTTATGTTCACAGAATGCATATGTTTTGAATTTAATTGTACTATTTGGTCACAGCTGTTTGCTAAATTTTTTAACCAATTGTTGATGATTGTTTACGCAGAACAGGCAGAATGATAACAGATGAAAAAACAGTGAAACCTAGTCAGCTGGCTTCAACTTGTTCTGCAAGTTTTGAACAGAATGCATGTTTGGGCAGAAATGAAAGCTGTGATACACTGATACTCTGAGATCTGTAAGCCCCAAGCCTATTCCACTGAGATCTGCCTGCCCCAAAAAGTAGTAAAATATCCAGGGTGGAGGAAACACTGGAAAAAATATCACACAGGCAAAGTCGCTGCTCAATAGCATTATTACCAAGCCAGCTCAAACTTTCCCACCTCCGCCATCAGATACAGCAGATGGCATCTTTGGCAAACTGATTGCCGCCAGCATGAAATCAATTTCTTATGGGATCGACAAAGAGGAAGTTAAACTTGATATACAAAAATTGCTGCTTGAGGTAAAGAGAAAGCAAGCAAACCAAGCATTAATTTGTTTCTGCACTTGGGTGCACCTCTCAGGTAACAACGTCTCCGCGTGACATTCAACCTGTTTCTTATGACTTACTCTCATTGAAGCATGAGATTCTAGACTAGATCTAGCTCAGCTTTTTATACTCTTGATGTTTGGTGCTCATGCTGATATGCTTAGTAGTTTTATTTATCATTTAGTAATTGTTAGTAGCTAAATTGCTTTTGTTCCTTCTTAGCATGCCAATCTTTTGCAGTTTTATATTTTGATACGATTTTCTGTTATCCATTTGTATTATGTTATATCAGTATTAGTTGGGTCTGCTTCTGCTCCATCCATTCTTCTGGTTGTAAGATGTACACAACAATAGTTTGTAGCTTGAAACACGTAGTTTACTTGTTCGCAGCTCGTTATATTTTAGATAACTGTATTATCTAATCAATGAAAAAAAAGCATTTTCTATTTATCTGTTAAATAACGTACAAATCTTAAAATATTACAGACAAAGTATCAGTAATAAAAGTATGCAAAAACTTATGATAATAACCTGACATGAAGATAATTATGCAGTAATAAAACGCCCTTCTAGTGCTGGTTGGATTGGAATGTAAGTAAACACTAATTACATCGGTCTAGCTTTTCCTAGATGGTCAATCTGCCTAGGTACTGCACCTTCATTCCATAAGTGTTCAAAAAACTGTTTCATCATTGCACGAGCATCAGCTGTGTGAGTGTTTGCTTGGGTACCAGGTGCTTGGCGCATTTAATCACCATTGGCTGCAACACCTCTAGCAGCCTCTCCTCCTCCATACACCACGTCCAAGTAGGCTGGAGGTACATAAAAGTTGTCTGACCAGTACATTAGGTAATTGTGGAGCACGCAGCAGGCTGAGGCTATTTGTTCGATGTGCTCCGACTTTCCTATGATGGCTGAAATTAGAACACGCCACCTCTGTGCTAGAACACCTTGAATAATGAGAGTATTTTACTTCACCTGTGGCTGATATGGGCAGCGTTTAGGGTTGGTGGGTAAAGTAAGATAAATCCACTTAGTTCAGATGACTGCCAAAACTTTCTTAAAATGTGTCAAGCCAGATAGAATTTTTAATGCCACCAATTTCTCACCAATCAATTTGTATGATTAAATTTGCAGCATGAGCCATTGATCACTAGCCAGCCATCTACAATTGAACCACAAGACAGTGATGCACAACAAGTAAGTCACTTATGAAAGACTGCAGTTGAGTATACTGATGAACTAGTCATAATCCTACAGTTGTGGTGTAATTAAGTGCTCACTCAGTCAATATGTCACATTATTACAGCTGGAACCTGCTGTTGCTGTTGTTAATGTTGATGATGCTGCTGCACCATCACAGAACAACCCTGCACCGCAAGTAGGTCATAAGTTAAGTAGGAAGGCATGCCCATGGATACATGGCTGCCGGCTTACTTCTGCAATAAAGCAGCTGACTACTTAGATCAGTTCATTCATAACCTTGTTCCATTTCTCCATACAGCTAGTCCTGCCAATTTGCTGGAAGTTTTCTGATTGGGAGGAGCGGAAGACAAAACACATGTGGCTTGCACTATCACCAACAGGTGGGTTGTTGTGCAATGCATGTAGCTATGCAGGCTCCCTAAAGAATGTTGACACCAGCACCATGGGTGTTAATACTCGATCACAGTGGAGCAAGGAAGGAGTATTTTGTTCTGAGACGCAATAAAAAAACTGAGATGATGTCCATCAGAAACAAAATTGCTCAACATCGATCATCAAAAAGCCATCTAGCAGCAGTGCTACCTGAGTTAGTAGCCAAGCAAAAAAAATTACAATGCAACTACTGCTCGGCTAATGACGACTGCCTACTCCGTGGTTAAAAACCTACGCCCGTATCCTTCGTATTTTCAGTTGTGTGAATTGCAGGAGGCCAATTGACTAGATCTAGGTGTAGGTTTGTGTTCCAGGTTTAGTGCAACTCATATGATTGACACTATTACTACTGCGATGTTGAAACGCCTCACTACTGCTGTTATACCTAATGGTCAAAAATTAGCATTATGGTAGATGAATCTACAACAGTTACCCATAAGTCGTGTCTAATTTTGGACATTAGAACAGCCTGGCCTGAATCTGATGCTTCTGGTGCCTTTGCCTTTCCTCTAGAGCTTATAGAGTTTGATTCTCTGACTGCTGATCATATAACTGAAAAGATCGTTGAGTGTCTAAACAAGTGGGGCTTTCCTGACCACTATTTGAGGGAGCATTTCATTGGTGCTTGCTTTGATGGTGCGTCTGTAATGTTGGGTAAACGAGCAGGTGTACTAGTACAGCTGAAGGCCAGGTACCCTGGTTTATTCACCTGGCACTGCGTGTGTCATAGGGTGGAACTGGCCATTGGTGATGCAGTCAGGTCCTGTACTCGAATAAACCATGTCCAATCAATGCTTGACAAACTGTACAGTGTGTACAGTCAAAGTCCTAAAGCTCAGCGAGAGTTGGAGCTCTGTGCTCGTGAAATTGAAAGTGAGCTACGGAAAATAGGTGTGTTAGATGTCCGTTGGGCTGACTCCAGTTATCGTTCTATGGATGCAATTTGGACTTCATATGCTGCATTGTATAGGCATTGCAGTTCAGACTCCGCTAAATCAGGCAGACATAAAGCCATGTACCATGGTATAAAAGCAACCCTTGAATCCCATGAATTTGTTCACAGTTTAGCTGTGTTGCCTGATGCTTTGCATGAGGTTTCAAAGCTGTCTCAAGCTCTACAAGGTGAAAACTTCGCTCAGCAGAGCTTGTCAGTTACTCAAGAGGACCTTACGAGCTATTGAGCAACAAAAGCTTGGGTCTGGTTGTCACTTTCAGCAGTATGAAGGATCTGAAGCTAGTGGTGAATTTAAAGGCATTGCTTTGAGTAGTTGTGGGAGATTTCTTAACAAAAGTGCCTTCTTGCAAGCACTAATTGATAACTTGACGTCAAGGATGTACAGCACTGCTGAAAGTGACAGTTTCACCGAGCTTCTGGATGAGTTTGATGTTTTGTACTGTTCTAAGTGGCCCTCTTCCCTTGAGAGCCCATGGCCTGCTGGTGAAACTAAACTGAAAGCTTTGTGTGGCCGATTCAAGCTGAGCTTCGCTTATTGCCAAGACGATTTTAGGGACTTTGTTGAAGACTGTACCATAGTACCAGCAAGCATCAGAAAGGTCCAGGCTGTTTTAAACACACTGCCAATAAACAGTGCAGACTGTGAGTGTGGGTTTTCCACCATTAATTTGATTTGTAATGACCTACATAACCGTCTCACTGTACGCCACATATTTATTAACTTGTTCATCTCTTTGGTGGGTCCTCCCATTAGCGAATTCAATCCCAGCCTATATGTTAAAATCTGGATAAGATGCACCGATCCGCAGACGATGCTAGAACCTGAGTGGCCGCTAGCAAGGAAAACCAATGCTATGCAGCCATTTGGAAGGTTTTTAAATGAGTACAAAGTAGTACATTGCATCCCTTAAGTAGACTGTTTGTTGCTACTTTCAGGTTTTCAACCTCAGTAAGTGAATTGTGTGGTATATTTCTGTTCTTGCCTCTGGTCATGGGTCTGCGTATAACTATATATTTTATATTTAACTATTTGGGCATGACTAAATTCACTATCATTTGCATCAGACATTCTGTTCCTTCTTGTGTGAATAATAAGTGTGCTTTCTATTCTTACTTTACACTAACTTGTGTGCCTAACAGCTATTATTTATCAACACTGCAATTGTATGTAATCACCTGGCTTGGAGTCTGTTGTGTGGTAAGGTGGTAAGGTTGGTGTATTCTCAGCTCAAGTCATTAATGGTGCTGGTTTGATCGATTGATCTTTGTCATTGTTCACAAAACATGCGCTGTTTGAATGGTAAGTTTCATATTACATATTTTACTGTCTTTTTTTTTGCATTCAACTCCACCAGGTACGTTCTAGTTTATCTCATTCTCATTCATTATTGTAGTGGTGGATTGGCCATTGCAACTGAGAACTTATAAACAACAAATGGTGCACATGTATGTAAGTTCTCTCAGCAGACAATGATATGGTGCAATGCAGTATTGCCGTCACTATCTCATGGTGGGACAATTGGTAAGAATCATTTTACCACACTGAACAAACCTAGCTGTTACTTCCTTGAAACTTCAATACACTGCCAATGTGTACTTCTGTCAACTTTGCATCTCAAAGTGGGCAAAAGTTTATTTACCATTACATCACTTCTGTCAACAACCTTGCAGACAGAGAAGATTTGTGCTGCAGTTGCTCATTCTCTAGCTAACAAGTATGTAGACCTTTTGAATATTATGTGCAATGATGAGGAGTTTGAGCAGTTGTGGCAAGAAACAACACAACACCAGATGAACCTAGAATGGTCTTTCGTGTTTATCATTACTGAACTTCTGTTTCATCCAATGCATCTGTAGTCACGTATGCTTGCCTTGGATTTTACTGTATTTCCACTCCAGCTTGAAGCTTATAGAGTGCCTAAATATTGATTGCATCGGAACGTTTTTCCTGTTGTTTCAGATGTTGATCCACCAAAGGAAACATGTAGGAAATGGCCGCCCGTGAGACTTGATGAAAACAACATCAATGCTACTCACCTTACAGCCAAACAGCACAGTCAACAACAATACATGGAAGTCATTGGTCTTGCTGTCAATGGAATTAAAGATAGATTCAACCAGAAAGGATTAAAGCTTCTCTCTGATATAGAAAGTATGCTAATATCTTTTGACAAAGTTGTTGACAAGAGTGTGGTGAATTGGATTTCTAAAACTAATAGTCTGGATAAAGACAGTTTTGACGTAGAGCTAAAGGTATTTAGCAAAGACCCTGACTTGAAAAAATTAACATCGCAACAGTATTAGCATCCTAACAGCAAAATCTGATACAAAACAAACCTTTGTATCCAATAATTTATAAACTACTGGAGTTGATTGCCCTGCTGCCAGCTACTAATGCAACAAGCGGGCATTCTTTCTCCACTCTGAACAGATTGAAGACCGCCTGGCGCTCATCTGTGGGTCAAGACAGGCTCAACCATCTCTTGCTGCTTCATGTACACAAGAAGCAAACGGACTCTATTAACATTCAAGCAGTAACTAAAGACTTTGTAAGATGCCTCTCTAGTAGGGAAAGCTTGATAGCTGTCTGTTGAGTTGCCATTGAACATCTCCCTCTATATACTCTACACACCTCATACACACTACGCTGTTTTACACAATATACACAATATACTGTGGGTGTGATTTAATTATTTTTTTGTCCACACTTACCTCTCTATGTGCATGAAACGAGTTGGTATGGGCAAAAATATAATTTAATCACACCCGCATTATACCTATATCAGTGTCTTTAACTTACTCCTATGCTACCTACTCCTATATTGGTGATAAAGCATTTACCACATATACAGGTACTCAGTTCTACATGTGTGTATTTTTTCTTTTGCTTTCTCAAATAAAGTTTCAAAACTAATGAAGAATCACGAAGAATTATCAGGCTGTGTGATGTGAGGCTTCAAATAATTTGCCTGTATGCAAATGACATAAAAACTGCTCTAAATTACTAGATTTTTGGAAAAATTTGTCGCCAACGTCCTGGCATTAGTGTTAGCTCTACCATTCATAACATGGAGGATACTGCCCTGACAGGACTGAAAGAGAGGAAAAAAAATTTGTGAAGGCAGCTTAGGTAAGTAAGCTATTGTTAGTTTGGTGGGGCTGAACAACTAATGCAAATCGAAGTCAATAACTTCAATCATCTCTTATTTAACCAGGAGCAAAAAGACATTTGAGAGGTTGCGATGCCAGACTGCATTTAGCGAATTCACTGATTCTTTTGCTGGGCCAAAAGCTTCAAACTGATCAGTAAGGATAAAACTTTACTATTACTTATATACCTAGGTGTTATAACTAAATAGATGGGTAGGCAAATTAGCACCATCAATGGGTATAGTGACGGTTTTTCTCAACCAGTTGAATTACTGGAAACAGTTTATCGCTAGATAGAAATATATACAAGTGTATGCTTCAGATTTATTGCTTAGCTCTTATATCTTTTTTCTTTGTTTCCAAATGTATCTAGAAGCAAGCAAACATAATATTTCAATAGAGGAAACTAAAAAAACGATCTGTCAAAAGGTTTAAATCAGCAAATTTAACACACAGGTAACAATTTCTGTGTTTTCAAAAAACGAAAACACTTATATCCCTAGATACCAGGACCATAGACTCTGAAAATTATCGATAGTTGTAAAATTGTAACGCCAATGCCAAAAAAGGCAGTTGATGTAAACTACCCTCTCTGTAATCTTAAAAATAAATTTCATTGATGGGCTCGGAGATGATATTTCTTGCACTCAATTCGATAGTATTTGTTTGGGGTGTTTTATTTGACAACTGACAACGGTACTCGGCCCATTTTTCTTTTCAGCCAATAAAATCAATTACTGGGAAACTCTAGCGACTCCTGGTGCATGTACTCTTATCGTCACCACCTCCATTGATGGGTCATTTTGGTCCTTGCTCATACTCATACGCTTCTGATATAAGGCCTTGAAGACCTGTAAGATGATATAACACATCATTTAATTTAAAGGAAAACTTGTTAGCTTAAGCTTTAAATATGAAGTTCAAAGGATAAAAAGGTAAAAAGGATGCTCCTTCGTTTTGATTAGGCAATACAGAAGACTACAAGCTGGTGAGGGCGCTCACTGAAATTCAGCAACTTGCTTACCAATCACATCAAGACCGCTGCTCAAGAGAACTTTTGCAGTTCTATTTATTCACTCTCAACTTCGCAGCCTTAGCCTCAGAAATATTTGTAAAACCAGTGGCAATCTCAAGGCGGGCTCTGTTTGGTACACCATACCATTGCACAGTGTATCATACGTCGAAGATGTAGAGATATATCTCATTGAGATCTGTAGTAGCTGAACGCTCTGAGCGGATTTTTCACGAGTTATTCTGAGTAGAAGGCTTGTTTGTTTTTGTCACAGCTCTTTGACGACAAATATACCAGCCAAAGGTAAGCAAATGCTGTTGTATCAATCTTGGGTAAATCAATTTCAGAGAGAAGTCCAAATCCACATGTATGAAAAACGAGAGAATTCTGAAAAACCTCATTTTTAGAATGGCAATTCATGACAAAAATGAATTAGAAGATGCGAATACTATGTCCTCTTTTTAAGAGTCAAAAGAAAATGGATGATAATGCAATATCACTTGCGGTAAGAAAGCTTAGCAGTAACAGTATGCATTGTAAAACTATAATTACAAGATGATTTACGGATAACAACAAGGTAAGCTAAATTTAGGTGTTATTTGCTGAACTTCAACTTGTTGCTTGATGGTGCGCGAAACACTTATGGCATATCTAAGAAAACGTTTACATGCTAAGAGCTATAAACAATTGTGGCAGGTCTTAACTCTTTGCATCTAAAACGAATAGCACAATTCGTGAAAAAATGACCAAGAATTAAGTACAAGTGCGTGGAAGATGGGGGACTAATGTTCCATGATGGTGCTACAGATCAAATGGAGAGACGTGAAACTCATTTAAGACACTTTAAGTGATATATCGTAAAATGTCATAAACACAGGTTGAACAGCTAAACAATCTTACCAAAAATTTTCAAAATGTTTCAGAAACACAAATGCAAAGAGATTTCAGACAAGCTGGCCACTGACTGGCAGACATGCATTCAAAATGCCCATCATCTGGAGATTTATCCTCTTAAAGAGCTAAACTACAATGGTAAGTCCAGTACTGGGCATTTTCCCTAGATATTAAATAAAGTAGCAACATTTTTATACTACTCTGTGTATGTACCACTATTTCTATGCCCTACCATATCTGTGTATTATTATGTCTACGTACTCATATGTCTATGTACTACTACATATCTATGTCTTTGTTTTACTATATCGATGTACTACTATACTTCATAATAGTATCTATATACAAAGTTAATTGTACTAATCTATAGAATACACAGCAATATATAACAATGTATATGATACGCAGATATATATATTAATATATAACATGCACAGTGATATAGAATAATTAAAACTTATATATTGTGGTACATAATATTTTGTAGGATACTTACTGATATCTAATAATATATCACATACATAGAAAATATAATAATATTCAGTACAAATAGTATATATACACATATATACATACATGTACGTAACATATGATAACATGTAATATCCAGTGAGTTTTGGCAAGAGAGTTTTCAAATTGCAGCTACTTTCACTTTTTTTCAGATGAGCCAGATGCAGAGCAAGAAAGTGAGGATGAAACCGCAAGCAATGCTGAAGCTGATCGAGAGAGTAGTTCTATAGTTGGTGCCACAGTGATTCAATACACAGTGTGGGGAATTTAAATATGATTAGATAATATATAGCAAGCATCCATCTTGGCACAAGGAGCACCGGAAACTGCCGCCCCCTTTCTAATATAATCTTCATTTCCCATAATTTTTGCGGTTCATTAAAATGGCAATTACAGGTTGATTTCTCTCACCATCTATTTTAATATGGTACAGGGAAACCGTTCACACTTCAGACCACTTGAAAGTTTTAATATTAATTGGCTGCGTGCTTAATAGTGGGCTAGTATTCTGATAAGGGCCATTAAAATTGGGTTCCTCACGCTTATTGTGATAGTGGAACAGTGCAGATAATTTTGTGTTCAAAATTTGGTATATCATGCCACTCAGTGCCCTCAGTCATGTTTCATTTTTAAATGTTTCACACTTGACGAAAATCAAAAAAAAATATTTCATTAAGAAATATATATCACAAAGGTTCAGTGGCACAAGCTAGTAACAAATAAAAAATATTGCCAGTTTCACAATATGGTAAAGAGACACTCTACATATCCCGGGCTTTCGTTTATTGCACTAAAAACATTCATAGCACTCATAGCTGCTCAACTATGCTGTATGCAATATCAGCTACTTTACATTATGCCTCACACTAAGTGTGTGGTGGTAAGCACCAAAATTGCGACTATTTGTGCAAAGTCACCACTCTGTGTATCAAAGCACTCTGGTTGGGGCTATTGCAACAATCAATGAATCAAATGGTAAATAACAAGTGATTGCTTATTCCATACTCAGCTGTGAAATAATTGCCTATGACTGATGATTAAAACCGGCTACTACTGTTCTTTGAAAGAAGTATTGACACTCTACAAGTAAAAGTGTTACACTCTCCGAAAGCAAAGCCTTCAGTCAGTGCCAGCACATCATGTACTGTAAAAAGAAAGAAAATGGCAGCAAAATGCTGAAACTCAGAATTGAAACAAGAATCTCAACAGTCAGCTAAAGAAGGTAATGAATGAAGTCAATAACAACTTCTCATTGGGTTGCTTTTTTATTTGGAAGGTTTTTTCTTTTCAAAGACGAGCATTGCTCATTTTGGAGTTATGCCCCTAGTTATTCAAAGACAGGCGTTGCTCATTTCCAAAATTGTCCGAGTTTAACAATTTTTTGCACTTTTATTTTTGCACTTTTATTTTAACTAACTTTAATAATTTTTACACCATTGTGTAGAGCAGAGTCGGTCCTGTGTTTGTGGTTTTTCCTTGAAGCCTCTATGACAGTACAAACGGAAGTGGTCTAAAATCTTCATGACCCTCGAACTTCCTGTACTCGCTCTCGGTAAATTTTTCATGAAGCTTGACAGCTTTGCTGGTAAAAGAACAAGCACATTCATTCTTTCTTCTGATATAATTAGTTTATTATTATTAAAGCTTTTTTGAGCGTTCTGATCGCAGAAACGATGGTTACTAAGCTGTAAACTAGTTATTTAAAAACAGCGACGATAATAAATAATTTTATTTATTTTTGTTGAATATTGTAAAACTATTGATTATTATTATTCTTCCTCATATCACATGTAGCACTGAATGTTTCTAGTTTATTTATGGAAAAACCAACACTCTATTTTTGCTGATATTGAAATAATTACTTCTTTTTTGCTAGAAATTCCGGCATGTTGTAGTCAGTGGGAAGTTGTTCTTTCAGCATTACACCACCTGTTTACGTTAGTTTTGCTTCAAAGATTTTACTTGTTTAAATACAGTTTAGTTTACTTTTAAACTCCGATATCAGTTATCTGTTTAGTCCAATACTTTCACTCTAACTAGTTTAGATGCAGGGTTACTCAGGGTACGCTACTAAGAAAGGTCTGACAACTAAACAAATAATAAATCTAGTTTACACGGGTATAGTAAAATGATTTTTATATGTACTTGGAGAAGAGATAATGCTGCTTTATATGAAGTTGAATTTTCTATCGTATCACATATAGGTGAAGTTTAATCAGAGTTAGAAAAGTGGGATTTTTTTTAAAGCGAGTGAGTAATTGCATTTGACCAGACATGGAGCGAATGAAAATCCAAAATTTTTTTGTGTTGATGTATTTGCAGACCAAGGTCAAGCAACCAATCACAGTCCTGACACCAGAAAACGAGTGGTAGCAAGATCTCTTATTCAAGAGCTATTAGAGGTGGCAGCAACCACAAGTTGCCAACCAACAAATCAAAATACTAAACAAACAAACCGTGCTATCTTACCATGTCAATTATTTCAAAATTAGCTAGTAGAAATGACTACAGCTTGATGCCTCATATGTCCTTTTGAGGGTGCCAAAGACACCAGTCTCTACACAGTAACAAAAAACTGAGAATAGACCAAACTTATGTTGAAAACTGGACATCAAGCAAAGGTAAAGAGCAATAGACTTATTACTACTACCCAAGCAGCAGACGGTGTATTGTTAAGGCGCTCCCACACAAACAGACATGAAATTTGTGTCACAGAGTTTTTAAGTTGTCTTCTCGATGAGTGCACGTGCCACACCGCCAACTTTCCACTCGTTAAAATAATGCGAGGGAAATGTATTCACTGCCGAGTTGCTCTATCCATGGTAATAATTAAACTTCATACCGTGTATGCAAGACTAAAGAGTCTGCAAACAGAGGCATATTTAGTTATACTACATTTTTTTCAAACCATTCATAATAATAGCTATAACAATAGTAATCCAATAAATAGTAATAAAAACATAATAATAATAATTTATTTCATTCATAAATAGTAATAATACTAAAATGAAAAGTGAATAATTATGGGATGCATGTATTTATAACTTGAAAGCATAATTCAATTTATACTTCATACATTATTCTGGATTGAGGAGTTCTCTCAAATCAGCCATTGTAATAAAAAAGTTAATATGCAGAATAGTATTTATCGATGAGTATTTGTAACTGTCTGCTGTAGTGACAGAGATGCTAGAAAGTGTGAAAATGCACTGACCATGAGTGCTGATGTTGCTGCCTCAAAAACCACAGTCAATGGCATGGGAGCACTCGTGTATCCTGTAATTCAAAGTTCAACATACGCGGCTGCTCAAAATTCAATAAAAATTGCTCGTGAACACACGTACGAGTGGACTACTCGTGTAAAATTTACGTGTGCGTGGCAGCACCTTTATAACTACTATATATCTACTAGTTCCTATTGTACTGTACTGTCTATTAAGTTCCACTGTACTGTGTTGTCTACTAGTTACCACAGTACTTTATTATCTACTAGCTACTAATGTACTATATGTCTACTACTTACCACTGTACTATCTTGTCTACTAGTTACCACAGTACCGTATCATCTACAAGTTACCATTGTACTGTATTCTCAATTAGTTGACAAATTTTGTTTTCAGCTAAAGATGTATCATAATAAAATTCTTTGATAACAATTTTGTATTGCAGCAAAAGTACTCACCGAGTTATTCAGGCGATTGGTTTCAAGGGAAGAGAACAAGTTAGTAACAGAATACTTGGAAGCGCAACACAACTACAAAAGTAAAAATCAAGGTGGAGAAAAATACTTTGCACTACATCATAGGGTAGTTCTTCATATCTAACGACTCCAGGAAACAAATGGAAAGAAACTTACATGACATTGAAAAACAATACTATCTAACTACTAGGGAGCTGGCAACTACATGCGTTGATGAACAATCAGATGATCGGAGGCGATTTTGCGCTAACTCCCTCACAACTGTCAAGAGCTGATGATGGCATTTTTTTAGTTTTATTTCCAGTGCACAAAAAGATACTTTAAAATATATAAACAAGGATAAAAGAAAACATTTCAGGCTATATAGACATGTAAAGTCTGTCAGCCTGTGTCAGCATGTAAAAAAAATGTGCAGGCGTAGTAAAAAAAATGGTAAAATAATCAATGGCGAATAGCTGACACATGATGAATCATGCAGTTGGTCCTGTGCAGATGAGTGATAGGCAATCTACTGCAGCTGTGGTCAGTTTACAGCAACAGCAATTTTTTTAGACACAGTGAAAGAAAACATCTCAGGCTATCTATTAATGTTGAGTTCGTCAGCCTGTACCAGCAGGTGAAGAAATAAGCAACCAGAAAAAAAATGATACAATTTTAGATGGCAAACAGCTGACTAAATCATGCACTTGTACTGTGCAGATGAGTGACAGGCAATCAA
>CALYOO010000292.1:0-44010 GCA_945261195.1 Cryptosula pallasiana
GCTCAGTCTGACGAAAAAAAAAATGATCCATTTTCGACTTACGGTTCGAAAGTTATGGAGAAAAATGCGATTTTTGAGGAGTTATCCTCTCGGTATCTGATGGAAAACGCAGCTTTTAATGAAATTACATGATGCAAAACAATTTGGCAGCTTTCCAAGTAAACACCTCATGGTTTGAATGATTATGAACGCATCCAGTTGTTTTTACACAACTAACTTCCCTTGTCAAGACGGAAACTGGTTTATTTTAGGAGTTACCCTCTCAACAAAACTTTCAAAGTTTCAGGCAGTTACTATAGTGACAGAACATAATATTTTGATGAGAGAAGCTGCGCAATTTGATGATATATTTACATGCAACCTAAGAGTTGTCCTCTCTGTAGAATGTTTAACATTCAAAAACATAAACAACCCTGTTCTGCTCATATATTACTACTGTTCAGTATTTTTTCGGAATGTTAGTCAATGTGGCTTAATCAATGTTGGTTCCAAGATCGGTTATGATCAACGTAAGAACCAATAAAAACTGGTGTTTCTTTGAGTTTAAATGGAAGAGCGTGTTGTGGTGTGAAACCATTGTATGCGGCATTATTGGCTGTAAAACATGCACACATGGCTTTGATTAAAAAAAGTTTTAGTGACTTGCGACAAACGGTTCAAAAGTTAAAGAGCAATATAAGTGTTTTGTTCGGAGTTATCTTCTCCGAAATGGCAGGCAACTCTCTAAATGGTATGTCAAAGTACTCATGCACTTGGCAACATTCCAAGTAGGTTACTCAATGCTCATGGCTCTATTCGTTTGAGCAGACTATGACGTTGTGTCATTACACAGCTCACTTCACAACAACGTTGATCAAACTGCTGCTTGCTTAAAGACGTCGTGTCATGACTTAAAGTCCTAATAGGCCTCTCCTGTGAGAAAACCTGCCATATCTACTTGTATTCCAACAGTTTATATTGGAATTTCTTCCAGCAGACTATGACGTTGTGTCATGACGCGACGTCCTTGATCAAACTGCAGTTCACTCAACAACGTCGTGTCATGACATAACGTCGTAATAGGCCCCTCCTGTGAGAAAACACGCCATATCTACCTGTAATTTCAACAGTTTAAATTGGAATTTCTTCCAGCAAAAAAGTTCCAATTTTCTCAAAATCATTAAAAATTGCCTCTCCTCGAAAAACTTGTAAACTTACTATTGAAAACTTTTGATGCCTGTGTACATCTACTATAGCTGCACACCCTCATATAAAAATCATGCAGTTTTGATGAAAAGTGACAGAGCTATTTAGCATTTATTGACCAAAAATGCCTGTTGAAGAGGCTTGCGGAAAGTGGAATAGCTGTGACACCGTGACTTTTTTAACTCGAGAAAAATACTTTCATAAAATTTCAGATGTGTCCCTACGTAACCAACTATTTTTTAGAGAGTTCCGATCAGCGAATCTGTAGTTATAGAAGAAGAAAGTTCGCGAAAGAAAAATAATAATAATAATAATAACTAGAAAACATTATTTTTTCTGTAGAAAAATTAAAAGCCATACAGATGCTCAGTCTAACGAAAAAAGAATGATCCATTTTCGACTTACGGTTCGAAAGTTATGGAGAAAAATGCGATTTTTGAGGAGTTATCCTCTCGATATCTGATGGAAAACGCAGCTATTAATGAAATTACATGATGCAAAACAATTTGGCAGCTTTCCAAGTAAACAGCTCATGGTTTTGAATGATTATGAACGCATCCAGTTGTTTTTACACGACTAACTTCCCTTGTCAAGACGGAAACTGGTTTATTTTAGGAGTTACCCTCTCAACAAAACTTTCAAAGTTTCAGGCAGTTACTATAGTGACAGAACATAATATTTTGATGAGAGAAGCTGCGCAATTTGATGATATATTTACATGCAACCTAAGAGTTGTCCTCTCTGTAGAATGTTTAACATTCAAAAACATAAACAACCCTGTTCTGCTCATATATTACTACTGTTCATTCATTACTTTTTGCGGAATGTTAGTCGATGTGACTGAATTGAAGTTTTTTTCCAAGATTGGTTATGATCAACGTAACAATCAATAAAAACTGGTATTGCTTTGAGTTTTAATGGAACAGCGTGTTGCGGTGTGAAACCATTGTATGCGGCATTATTGGCTGTAAGACATGCACACATGGCTTTGATTAAAAAAAGTTTTAGTGAGTTGCGACAAACGGTTCAAAAGTTAAAGAGCAATGTAAGTCTTTTGTTTGGAGTTGTCTTATCCGAGGTGGCAGGCAACTCTCTAAATGGTCTGTCATACTACCCATGCACTTGGCAACATTCCAAGTAAGTTACTCAATGCTAATGCCCTATTCGTTTGAGCAGACTATGACGCTGTGTCATGACGCAGCTCACTTCATAACGTCCTTGATCAAACTGCAGTTCACTCAACAACTTCGTGTCATGACATAACGTCGTAATAGGCCCCTCCTGTGGGAAAACATGCCATATCTACTTGTATATCCACAGTTTAGATTGGAATTTCTTCCAGCAGACTATGACGTTGTGTCATGACGCGACGTTGTTGATCAAACTGCAGTTCACTCAACAACGTCGTGTCATGACATAACGTCCTAATAGGCTCCTGCTGTGAGAAAACACGCCACATCTACTTGTATTTCAACAGTTTTAGACTGGAATTTCTTCCACTAAAAAAGTTCAAATTTTCTGAAAATCACTAAAAATTGCCTCTCCTTGAAAACCTTGTAAACTTGGTATTGAAAACTTTCGATGCCTATGTACAGCTGCCATAGCTGCACACCCTCGTATAAAAATCATGCAGTTTTGATGAAAAGTGACAGAGTTATTCAGCATTTCTTGAACGAAAATGACTGTTGAAGAGGCGTGCGAAAAGTGGAATAGCTGTGACGTGGTAACTTTTTTAACTTGAAAAAAAATATTTCGTTAATCTCCAGATGTGCCCCTACGTAACCAACTAATTTTTAGAGAGTTCTAGTCAGCGAATCTGTAGTTATAGAAGAAGACAGAAACTGAAATCTAGTGGTTAGAATGCGGCGAAAGAAAAATAATAATAAGAAAACCTACTAAAACAATAGCCATACAGATTATATCTGTATGGCTAATAATAAAACCTACTAAAACAATAGCCATACAGATTATATCTGTATGGCTAATAAAACCTACTAAAACAATAGCCATACAGATTATATCTGTATGGCTAAAAAGATAAAACTTGGTATATTAAAGAAACTCTGCTGACCGAGTAGCCAAGATTTTGCTTGACTTTCAATAAATGGCTTGTCTGCTTAGTGGTAAAGTGACATCAATACTGAATTCGTTTGCAATTACATGACAGTACATCGCAGCAGAGAAATAATGTGAAAAATGTTGGTTTTTGATAACTAAAACAGTAAAAATGCAATACTGTCTTAGTCAGGCATAGGAAATGGCTAATTATTATAATTTAGGAGATAAAGAGATAAAACCAACAGTCGTTAATTTATTGATTACGCAAAATGTTTGTGGTATGATCTATTTTGCTGAAATGTAAATTGTTTAGAGCAATGCAAGCTCAAAGTGGAAATGGTACTATTCAATGTCTACCTGAAGTGTTCTCCACACATGATATATCAGATGAACACCGCAGTCATTATTATTCCTTTGCTGAGGCACTGGAAGCAACTGGGATGGGCCCTTGCTCCATCCCAGGAACAATCTACAATGTGCAAAAGGCTTCACAACTTCAAATGAGCATTTGGCAGATCAAACTGACATTAACTCAAATATTAGGAAAAGGCATACAGAGCTAAAACATTCAAACATTTAGCTTTTCACAGCTAAATCCGAATTATCTCATACTGTTTCAGCATACCTCGGTCAAAATCTAGTGCCATAAAAACCAATGACACCAGCATCTTAACTGTTAAAAAGACATTGGTATGAGTATTTTGAGAGGAGAGCTACAATTGAAAAACTCAAATATGATTGGCTGGACAGGGCCAAGTTAAAGCCTGATTCACACACACATCGTAGATGCTCGCAAGTGATCGCAGATACTCGTACGAGCATCTGCGATGTATGTGAACCTGGATTGGCAGTGGCTCGTACGACGTTGCACGCTGTTGCAGAGGCTCGTAGAAAAGATCAGCAGAACAAACTTTCGTGCGACCGTCGGGCAATAGAGAGTACAATTTTCTTACTTTTTTTCTCAAAAACCACATTTAGGGCAAGGTTACTCATGCAAATATGACTGCCATCAAAAATTATCAGAAATAATAAATTATTATTGTTTAGATATAGATATTGATTATTAATTATTATTAATTTTCTGAGTGAAATATTTTGATAGTTGATTTAAAAGTATAAATATATATATTTTCTGTAAATTTTTATATAATAGCATAACTAGTATATCATTATAAATTGCAATTCAAAATTTTATATTAAGATATGGTAAAATAATAATAATGCACCATTGAACAACAGATAAAAATTTGGTAAAGTTGCATTTCCTGTAGGTGTACTGACACCTGGATACAGTGGCGGGACATCTGGATACACCAGTGTATACACCAGTGTATACACCAGTGTATACACCAGTGTATACACCGGTGTACACTCTGGTACAGCTTTGATACACCTGTCAAACACTGGTGTGTCCACTGCTGTACAGCAAGTGTATACATCGTGATCTATACACTGTCAGGACACTGTATACACCAACTAATAGATTTTGCAGGTGTATACACCACAATATACTAGTGTATCCACTGGTGTATCCAGGTTTTTTGTGACAGCTGTCATACACTTTCCTGACAGCTGTCCTTTATACACTGCTTTAGTGTCATACACCTGTATCATGTACACCTTTAAACCGGCTGAACAGTTGGTGTACAAGGACACCACATGATCATATCAGTACACCAAAAGTGGTAGAAACTTTTGGGGCAACAAGTTGCTGTGCAAGTGACTTATTGAGCATGAGGAGCTTTTTTATCTGGTACATCACCATCGCTGTTATATCTTAGAGCAGGTTGCTTAGCATGTTGCTTGTATTGTCATCGTAACACAACTGGTTAGCAATACAGATAAACAAGGTAAATTGCATAGCTATGCAAAACTAGCTGAGAATTAAGCCAGCTATCCCATAGCTGGCTTATGCTACATACAACAGATTCTCCCACCTCAAAATCTCAGCTGCATTACATTAGAAATGGTGCAATAAAAAACAAAACAGTGCAAAATTATGGTAATGTTAGTTACAAATTTACCAGATTAAAAGCCCAGACGTTCTGGTGGTTTTCGCTCCCTATTTGAGCGCCTTAGCACTGGTGGTGTGGTAGCCTGAGAGGAAGGTGTACTTACTGCCTGAGACGTCTGAGTTGTAGGCTGAGGTGGCACCAGATGCGAAGGCAACACGTCCCTCCGCGGAGAAGAGAACGGCTGCAGGTCTTCTGAACTGGCAATCGAATTATTATTCCTAGAAAGCACATTATATGGCAGCTGACCTAGCAAAGATTCCCTGATATCTGGGGAGGATTCTAGTGGCATAGGTAAATCGCTGTTGGCAACCCCTTCACGGCTTTTGAGTTGATCAACGTGCCTCTTCCATTTTCTCCCCTCAACTTCCACATAATAACATAATGGGCCAATTTGGTCAATAATGATGCCTTGTTTCCACTTTACTGCTCCCAGATAACATCTTACCCACATGAAAGCACCTACTTCAAAATCACGAGACTTCATGTCAGGTCTAGCAACCCTATTCTTAGACAAAATATTTAGTCTTACACAGTCTAACCTTGTTCTTAAATTTTGCCCTAGCATTAAGTTTGCTGGACTCTGTCCTGTAGTAGAATGTGGGGCATTGCGATATGCTAAGAGAAACCTGTCAAGTCTGTAGTGCAAACCTATATTCTCCATATCAGTCTGGGATGTTTGAGGACATTTTTCACTGCTTGAACAAAACGTTCAGCTAGTCCATTTGTGGCTGGATGATAGGGAGCACCCCGTTTATGCCGGATGTTTAAGTGAGTCATAAAACTCGCAAATTCACTGCTGCAAAACTGTGGGCCATTATCACTTATAAGTTCCTCCGGAACTCCCCATCTAGCAAATACTGTTCTTAGCAAATTTACAGTACTTTGTGAGGTTGTAGACTTTGTGATACAAACCTCTGGCCACTTAGAAAATGAGTCAACAACCACTAACAACATATTACCCCCTTCTATTGGCCCTGCATAATCTACATGAATACGTTGGTAAGGTCGAGTTGTAGGTAGCCAGGAATGTAAATTAGCTATCTTGGGGTCATTGCTCATACTCATGCATGAGTCGCAAGTCCTACTGACCAGTTCTATTTCTTTATCAAGACCAGGCCACCAAATTAATGACCTGGCTACTGACTTCATTTTGGACATCCCAATGTGCCCCACATGAAGTTCTTGCAAAAGACCACCACGTAAGGATTGTGGTATAACCACTCTGTTACCCCACATAACCACCCCTGACATGACAGATAGCTCCTCTCTACGGTTGAAGAAAGGAGCCAGGTTCAAGTTCTCGTCAGACAGTTTACTCGGCCAACCTTCGTTTGTTAACCGCAACACTTTAGATAGAAACACATCTCTAGCTGTTGCCTTTGCTACTTGTGAGGAGGTAATTGGAAACTCGAGTTCACTAACTTTGAAAACGAATGCAATTTGTTCTTCTTTGTACTCATTCGTGGGTGACTGGTCGGGATAACGTGAAAGAAAATTTGCTTTGTTTTCAGTACCACGTCGCCACTCAACGCTATAATTGTAGCTTGAAAGCTTTAAAGCCCATCTTTGAATGCGTTCTGCTGTCATGATCGGAAGGCCTTTTTCTGGGGAAAATATTTTGCTCAGGGCCTGGTTATCTGTGACTAAAACAAACTTGCGGCCATAAAGAAAATGTCTAAACTTGTCCAATCCAAAAACAATAGCTAGACCTTCGCGCTCTATTTGTGGGTATAAAATCTGAGCTGGGGTAAGTTTCTGGGATGCGAACTGTATTGGGCGGTCTTCCCCTTCAATGTTATGTGAAAGTACCGCTGCCATACCAACTCTTGAAGCATCACATGTCAATTTAACTGGCAAGTTGGGATCAAAGTGAACCAACAATTTACTTTCTCTCATCAAAGTTTTGGATTTCTCAAATGAGCTTTTGACTTCTTCATTCCAATCAAATTTAACATGATTTTTGAACAGAGCATGCATTGGGGCAATAGTTGATGCCAGATTAGGCAAATAACGTCTGTAAAAGTTAAGTAAACCCAAATATGACCTAATCTTGGATTTATCCTTAGGGGTTTCTGTCTGCAGAATACTATCTATCTTTGCGGGAATGGGCCTGGTACCTTGTTCATCAATAATGTGACCCAGGTAACTTACTTTTGTTTTGAGAAATGAACATTTGTCTAGTTTTAATTTCAAGCCATACTGTGCTATGCGTTTAAATACTAGCTCTAGCCTATGATTATGTTCCCCTACAGTACGTCCTGCTATTAGAATATCATCGTAATAAATGTGTATACCTTCTATGCCTCTAAGCACACTCTCTACAGCCCGTTGCCACAATGAAGGGGCAGTTTTTATTCCATATGGGAGTCTGGTGTATTGGTACAGGCCTCTATGAGTGACTAAAGTTAAAAGTTCCCTTGACAACACATCTATGGACATTTGATTGTAAGCTTGCGTAAAATCTAGATTCGAGAAGTATTTATTGCCTGCCAAATCACACAATATATCCTCCATGTTAATTTGAGGTGGTGTTACCTCCTTCAACAATGGGTTAACTGTTGACTTGAAATCCCGCAAGGCCGAACTGACCCATCAGGTTTAGGAATGAATAGTAAGCTAGTGGACCATTCACTGTGCTCTACGGGGGTCAAAATGCCATCATGTACTAATCGGTCTAGCTCTTTATCAGCTGTTGACTGGAGTGCACATGGCACTCTGTATACTTTCGATCGTTTTGGAGTAGCCCCATCGATCAACTCAAGCTTAGCTGGTGGACCTTTTAGCAAACCTTGCCCCTTAAAGATATCAGAGTACTTGGAGAGTAGTTTGTCTAGGTCACTTACCGGTGTGCAAGTTACACTTTTGATGGACTGCCAGTCCACACGGAGCTCTTCCGGCCAGTCTCTTCCCAGCAGAGCGAAGCGTGACTCCCTCAGCACATGCAACCACAGCGATTTTACTTGATCAAGATATTCCACTGTTACATACATCTTACCCTCACATTCCACCACATCACCAGTGAAGCTACAAAAATTCACATCCGATTTGATAAGTTTCACATTACTGAAAAACTGTTGGTATACATTATAAGGAATAAGTGAAATGCATGCACCAGTGTCAATATCCATCAGCAAATTGGTACCATTGACCAAAATATTCACTGAATACTGGTTGGGAACTCGCAATTTTGTTACAACTAAGGTGTTAGCAACTGTTGAATGATCAAAACTACAGTCCGAGTTCCCTTCGTCAAGGTCTCTGACGACATTAGCTTGCACTCTATTGCTGTTGTTACACATAGGCTTAATGTGCCCAATTTGACCACAAAGATGGCAGGTAGCCTCCTTGAAACGACAAACCGCTGCAAGATGATTTTTCCCACATCTCCAACACTTTACACGCGAATACTTAGCTTTAGTAGCTGTTGGTCCCAGGCCAGGGGCTAGATTAGAGGATGCCTGGGACCTTTGTGCAGTTGGGCCCCTCTCATTAGACTGCCTCCCTTGGTTGATGGCTTTAACCTCTGCCACTGGAGCTGATGATGATTGTTGAGCCATCGCACTCAGCTGGTAGTCATCCATCTGTGTTGCCAAGGTAACAGCTGCTTCCCAAGTCAATGTAGGTCCTTCTCTAATCAGTGTCTGACGAATAGTTTCCGATCGAACACCTGCTACCAGTCGGTTCCTAAGTTTTTGCTTCAGCTGAGCAGATGGTCCAAAGTTGCAATAAGTAGAAAGTTGCTTTAATGCTAAAACGAATTCCGGTATTGATTCTGTACTAGATTGAGTACGAGTGTCAAACACGTAAGCTTCGGCAACTTCATTTCTCCGACCAAAGTGATCAAACTGTTTCACAAGCTCATCGTACGTTTTGTCGGCAATTAGCTCAGGGGAGCATAAGTTCACAAGTAGCTGAACAGCGTTGCCACCAAGAACAGCAATCAAAGAAGCCTGTTTCTTGTCTGCATCAGTAACTTCGTTTACCACCAACCATGAGCTGAGTCTTGTTTTGTAGGTCGGCCAATCGTCTCTATCAGGTTTGAATGCATCAATGTTCCCAATAGGCATAGTTGCACTGAGGTATATGAGTTATAGTACCGATCCTTGTCGCCAATCTGTTATATCTTAGAGCAGGTTGCTTAGCATGTTGCTTGTATTGTCATCGTAACACAACTGGTTAGCAGTACAGATAAACAAGGTAAATTGCATAGCTATGCAAAACTAGCTGAGAACTAAGCCAGCTATCCCATAGCTGGCTTATGCTACATACAACAATCGCTCTTATTTGAAAGTTTTCAATTGCATATAAAAGGAGTAGACAAATCAGAGTATTCAGAGCTTGATTCCACAAGCTGTTGCAAAGTTTTATTTTTCCATTGCAAAAATTAAGGCACATACAATGAGACATTCCCGAGACAAGTTATTTATTTATTAAGCTGACTGAAACATGAAAAAAGTATGAAATGAATAATAATTCTCAGCATTCATACAGGAAAACATTTCCGCATGTCATTTAGCAGTCGAACTGAAGGACCTCCTGAATGTCTCAGTCCAAACCACTTTCGCCACATGTACACATAGAGATGCTTTTGTAGCACAGCAGGACTACTAGCGCCATTGGGGCATCTTCTCTTCACAAAACTCTTAGCATAGCTCCATGCTACCTCCACATTGTTGGTATGAGCACCTACAACATCGTTGGTAAATGGTAGCCATGAACTTTGTCATAAAATTATACAGCAAATCTAAAAATGTTGCAGAAGCTGCCAGCTGATTTTGGTATAATTCGGAATTTTTGCTCCACATATGTGAAACAAATCAATTTACAAGCTGTTAAATAGAAATATTGATCAATATTGGTTGAGAGAAATGATCCCAATAATCCTAAATCTTCAATGAATCGCAAATGCAGCATAATTGATGAATAAAAATTTCAGTCTTACAAAAATTTTTTAAGACATTACATGCTTTTGGAAACTGCCGATGGTTTAATTGGTGCAGAAATGCATGTGTGCACTTCACACAGAAACTCATTGCTGAATATTCGTCAACGCAATTTTTGTAAAATATTATTCTTTCTGTTATTCTGTTGGGAGTTGTGGTGACTTTATACAATGCCATGAAGGTTGATACCTTATGCAGCTGCCCCGTTGAAGTTGCCTTTCCTTAGAATCAAAGATTGCTAGTTTTAACCAAAATACAAAAAAAAATAATTATAACATGGTTAATATTTTTCTTTTGTATTCGAAAATAATCTTTACTGTATTTGTAAATTTGTTTAAATTTCATGCTGCCTGATTTTTTCCCAGACAACTACCTCATAGTTTATGTTTGAAAACTAGTGTTGTTGTTGATAAAAATCTAAAAACTCTAAAGGAGCGGCCACACGGAGTAACTTTCCCACGAATCGTGGGAATTTCCACGATTTAATTCGCACGAATGTGGAATTTTCACGAAACTGTGCATCGTGGTTTGTTAACGATGCACGATTCGTGTATAGTGAAAATTTGCACGATGGTTCATTTGATTGGCTGACTGAGATTGGACTGAGGTCAAGGTCAATTTTGGGAAGAGTTGTCAGATTTGTTCAGGCCTCCACTCGTTGGCCTCTGCTAAGGGATGATGGATGATAATTGTTACTTATAAATAACGATTGTTAATAATTCATTTTAATATTTAATTATTATTAATTAATTATTATTAAATAATTATTATTAATTAATTATTATTAATTAATTATTATTAATTTTTTATCATTAATTTAATATTAATAATTTATTATTATTATTCATTAATTATTATCATTTTTTCATAATAATAACTAATAATAATAATACCAATGATTATTAATGAATGTTTAATTATTTATCCTTGAAGTAATTCTTTATTGTGATCGTGTGCATTATTATTCTTGTTTATTATTATTATTATTATTATTATTTACTACACAGGAAACTGCTTAATAATCACAAAGGTAGGATCGGTAAAAATTACCTTGTTGCTCTAATTGGCTGGCTACAATTTACACGCACCAAATCATTCGTACGATATTGGAAGAAGACAACCCCGTGTGGCAGGTTAATATTCATACGAATTTTTATTTGCACAAATTCTTGGAAATTTGCACGATCGTGTGGCCCCAGCTTAAGTTATGATAATTTGAATCTCTATAATGTCTTGATTTGAAAGTAATATTGCTTTAGTTTTACAGATATTGGTGATGCAATAAATCACGCGGGGGCCAGTTGTGCGGGTGTGCATGCTACGATTAATGATTATAAATATCTTGTCGTTGTTACGATAGCAGCAGGAAATGGAAACAGGGCCGCAAGTGGGTATATCATGTTTATAACCAAACTTGTTTGCATTTTGCACAATGAAAATAAATCCAGCAAGGAACACTCTTAATCCCATTTATCTATCATTACAGTTTCCGCTAGTTTATTAAATTATTTTTTCCATTTTCGGATCAAAAACTTGTGTGCAATCAATTCCAATGTCCTTCAATTTCCAAATATGCCTATTGTCAATAACAAATATTGCAGAATTAAAGCAAACAACAACCAATACTATACTGCAAACACAATATTTTGTCACACAAGCTAATGAAGCTGTTGTTTTTGAGTAAAAATTATCAAAACCTGCATATTTTTTTCAAATGAACAAAAATCAATTCAAAAGATTATTGTTTTAGCTTCTACAAATCACCAGGACATGAACTCACCGGTAACGGGGTCCGCAAAATGCCTAGAATGATTGACACTTCTGTGATTATAATGAAGTGAGAGCTGAGCGTACGCTCTCCACCCGTCTGTAACAATTTTGCTTCCGCTCCTTACATGGTGCTTTATAATGGGAAGCAACGTCTCAGCTGACCTATTTGGCACCACTTGATAAATAGGCAGTGAATATGATTGATGACATTCCAACAATCCGAATACCCAGATTTGACGAATGCGCCTTCCTCTATTATACTAAATAACATAGAAGAAAAATAAACATTAAACCGATCTGACTACACAGTAGCAAACAGTTTTATTGCCTAAGCATTACATAAGTATTGTTGGGCTCAGAGAATCTAGTCATCGCAAAACATGGTAAAGGTAAAACTGATCATCAGGTTTTCTAATTACTATGAACAGTGGAGCGCTGATAAAGGATTACAATAACTTAAAGAAAATTATTGATTCAATTGTAAACATTTTGTACAAAAAATCACCCAATGTTGTTTTAATGAAATGCTTCAAGTGTCCGTACTTCATAGCGTCAAAATGTCTTCTTTACATTTACTTAACAAACCAAAAATGGTAAGAATGTACTGTAGGCCAAGAATTATATGGTATTTTTCATTACCTTGCGACGAACAAAGACAGTAGTAATAGATGAGCAGATCTCCCTACCAAGTGTTTTTTTGTGGTTCTGGTCTTGGGGGTTATGCAATGGGTTACGACGTTGGATGAATTCGCCGAGTTTATATTGTATTTCATTTGAGGGGTACTTGAGTGGCATTTGAGTGGCATTTAAGTGGCATTTGAGTTTTGATTATTTTTTTACTTAATTTGAACTCATATGGCAGCAAGATTTTGCATGTATGGCATTTGATTTTTTTGATAGTTTTAACATTGTATATAAATGAAAACGTGATAAGATTGTATGGTTATTGGAAGTTAAGATGTCGACAGAGGATGATGTTGAGATGAGACCGATGAATGAAGTTGATACTATTGATGGTACTGAACGTGATATGATAGATGTTTTACCGAGTATGAAGCGTAAAGCGTTGATAATTATGATAATTTTGGTATTTGTCGTAGGGCTTTCCACTTTTGGAGGTGTTACTGAGTTTAGTATGTATGAAGAAGCTATGGAAAAAATACAAAAAGCGAGAAACTCTCCTGTTGGAATCATAAATGAAACTACTGTTGATTGATGAACATCTTTTTATGATGAATGGGAAACCTGAAGATTATGACCCGAGGATGCGATCTCCTTTTACAGCAATGATTGCAGGACCAACTGGATCGGGAAAGACGCAAGCGATTTTTCGAATGATTGAAGCTAGTCAGACTATAGCACACCCTCCACCAACTGAAATTCACTACTGTTATGGAGCCTACCAAAAAGCCTTCGATGATGTATCAGGAGTGATTTTTCATGAAGGCATGATAGATATAACAGTGAGTTTTCCCAGAGATGGTAAAAATCGATGGCTGATAATTGATGATCTCATGGATGAAGTTTCTGGTAAAGCCGATGCTAATGCTTTGTATACAAAACATAGTCATCATTTGAACATAAGTGTGTTTTTTATTGTTCAGAATCTGTTTTTAAAAGGAAATCGTACAATTTCCTTGAATAGTCATTATTTTTTTCTTTTTAAAAACCCTAGAGATGCTTCTTCTATTTCCTATTTGGCTCGACAATGTTTTCCATCAAAAATAAAATATGTACAAAAGGCTTTTGAAGATGCGACAAAGAAACCATACTCTTATTTACAAATAGGTACGACTCAACAAACGAATGATCAACATAGACTATTGGGAAATTTTACATCAGTTCTCCCTATGATATTATATGTATCCAAGTAAAAGGATATAAATACAATTACTATTCACTTCACCTCAATCATATTTTGTTATTCAACGACGCAACACGAAAGCGTTATAATGTCTAAAGCTTTGGAGAAAAAATTAACAAGAAATGCAGCTGTGTTGTTATCGCTCAACAATACAACCTTTGCTATTCAAAAGTCTGTTATAGCCAAAGCCAAAAAGGAGTTTATTATGACTCTAATGGAATGCGCTAAAGCTATTATAAATGGAACGATATCATTGACATCATCTCAGTATAATGAGTTGCAGCGAAACGTGAAGGATATTAGCGCTTTAGTAAGAAAATCAACGTTAGATGATAAGAAAGCTGTATTGCAAAAAGGAGGATTTTTAGGCGCTCTACTAGGACCTATCATCAGCAATATAGTTCCTGGGTTACTTAAAAGTGTGCTAGGCGGAGGGAGAAGATAAAGATGAAACTCTCAACAGGAATGATGCGAAATAGAATGGCGATTTTAGCTCTGGATGATCTGAGTAAGAAAGGAAAAATCGCTATAGTCGAAAAGGCCAACTCAGATTTGTTTCAATCATTGATAGAAAGTGTTAAAAATATTATATTAGGTAATGTTCCTCTTGATTCTGAGCAGTTTATTGAGTTGCAGCGTTACAAGAAGGAGCTACATAAACTTAGTGGTAGAGGGACAGTTGATGATAAGCGTAAAATTTTGATTCAGAGTGGTAGAGGGAATCTTTTGGATGCTATTATAAAACCTATTGTATCTGTTTTATCATCAATAAAAAGATGAATCGTCAGCCTTTAACATTCTCCAGACGTAATTTTATACTCACTGAAGATGAATACTATAGATTAACGGAAAGAAAGGATAATAAAACAGTGGTAAAGGAAGAGAAAACCAGACCTCCATTGTATTATAATCCTATGGAAGCTATAACAGTGAGAAATATGAAGCGAAAGCGAAATGATCTACTGGAAACGGCTTATGATTCTGACTTATCCTCATACGAAAAGTTAGATGAAAATGTTGAAAACCTACGTAGGTATTTGTCTGATGTCAAAAAGATTAAAAATAACCAAAACCAGACACAAAAGGATAGTTGGAATGTCATTAAGAAAAAAAAGGTAGAGTCTACTTTTCCTTTGGCCAATAGCACAGTTATTGATAATAAACCTAATGTCTTTTCACCAAATGTTGATAAAGACAATGAGTTAGAATCAGTGAAAGTGGTTGATGATGATGATGATATTGGGATGGAATTAATAAAAGGAAGGTTGTTTGATACTGAAGACACAACCTTACTAGGAAGTACATTTCTTACTGATGGAGAAGATGAGCACAATAGTGAAAGCGAAAATTTAAAAGATTTTGAAAAAAAAGCAGCTGATTTAACAACAAAAAAGAGTGATCAAACGATCGCTGTCAGAATGTTGAATAATCTGAGTAAAATTGGTAGATTCGACTCGGAGAAGAACAGACTGAAAATTGGAGAACATTGGTTGAATCCTAGGACTTCCAAAACTTTACTACGAGACGTTCTAACCGAAGGAGGTAAAATACAATCGGGAAATACCAATTACAGTAGATTTAAAAGCCTGCTAACTGATGAAGGAATCACAACTGTCAGAAAATCCCCGCATCGAACACGTAAGACTCAGAAGAAAAAGTTGGTCGTTCCTGGTACTAATTCATGGACATCGACACGCTAAAAGAGTTGTATTACAATCCTGCATTACATACATCTCTACGAGGAGCTAGAGCTTTACTGAAAGCTCGTAGAAAACGAGAGGGAGAAAAAAGAATCCGTGAATGGTTGAGTGGTGAGGATGCCTACACGTTACATAAAAAAGTTGTAACCAAGTTTAAGCGTCGTCCTACAATTGTAGATGGAATAGGGGAACAGCTACAGGTAGATTTGATGGATGCTCGATCTCGAAGAGATGAAAATAATAATACAGCATTTTTACTGACTGCTATTGATTCTTTATCTAGAAAAGGTTGGGCTGTGCCGCTCATCAACAAATCAGGTCCGGTAGTAGCAAGAGGATTGAGAAGAATACTAGAAGGGGAAGACTATAAAGCTTTACAATCTGATAAAGGTAAAGAGTTTGACAACGTCAATGTCAAGACTCTGCTGGCGGAAAAAAAAATCAAGCGCTTTACAACCGAAAATGAAACGATAAAGGTATCAATGGTGGAGCGTTTTAACAGAACTTTAAAAGAGAAGATATATAGATATTTGACATATAAAGATGATGATAAATACATTGATGTTTTACCAGAAATGGTTAATGCATACAACAACACAATTCATGGTGTTATAGGTATGAGACCAAATGATGTGAATTTTCAAAATCAAGAACTTGTATGGAATCGTGTGTATGAAGGAGGTGAACATAGTTTAACTCAAGAAGCAAAACTAAAGATTGGGGATTATGTGAGAATAAGTAAGGCAAGAGGGGTGTTTGAAAGAGGATACACCCCAAATTGGACGATTGAGATTTTTATAATCACTGATGTACTTATTGATGAAAAACCTGTTGTATATAGGGTGAAAGATTTAGCTGAGGAGATGATTGATGGCACCTTTTACGAAAAAGAGTTGCAAAAAGTAAAAAAACTCACGATTTTCAGAATTGAAAAGATACTGGGAAGAAGAATGAGAAGAGGTAAAAGACAGATTCTGGTTAAGTGGTTAGGTTATGGAGAAAAGTTCAATGAGTGGGTAGATGAATAGTTTATAAGGAAACAACGCTTGATATAATCATCATACATTGGGAAAATGTCGATGCTGATAACTTTACCCTCAAACTCTAGTGGTGAAGAGTTTCCTGATAATAACAATTCCGAATTTACAGTGAGACTGTATAAATATTTGGTTATCAATGGTGGTAAATGGGAGGTAGCTCTGCTAGATATGACTTATTCTAATAATTGGAAAAATGTTACCGAAGGGAAAATGTATCTAGAAAAGACTAATGTCTCTGGTAAAAGCGAAAAGTCCTTCATCCTAATCGGTAATGGAAGATATGATAGTATAGAGGAGTTGGAGGAGATTATACGAAAGAGAATGAATGAAATGGATTTAGACAAGAAATTCGCCATCTCCTACAACAAGATCACCAACACCGCTTTACTAACTTACAGTGATCCTGATACTGCCATAAGCTTTTCCAAAGATATAGCATATATTTTTGGATTTGAATCAAAAACTACATACCCTCGTGGTAGATACAATAATATCACACCCCCTGATATAAATTCCGGTTTAACATCCCTGTATGTTTATTCCAACATTGTTGATAATAGAATGGTAGGAGATACGAATGTACCTTTATTGAGAGTAGTTCCAGTTCAAGGAAAGAAGAATAGCGTTGTGTATCAAGAATTTAAAAATCCTCACTATGTTGACGCTTCATCACTAAATAGTGATATGATTCAAGTACTTATAACGAGTGACGACGGTCAACGAATACCATTTGATGGTGGAAAGGTTGTGTTGACGGTTCACTATAGAGAGAAACAATTATAATGAGTTTGGTACGATACACCCCTGAGGATTCAAAAGATTTTTTTGATGAGTACTACAAGATGCAAGCTGGAAATGGAATTGGAGTGTATAGTGGACGACGAGTGATGCCTAATATGAGAGGAAATGGACTTGGTAGTATTTTTTCAAGTTTACTTAAATCTGCAGCACCAATGCTGAAAAGAGGAGCAATTAGTTTGGGGAAAAGAGCATTGTCTGTAGGTGGAAATGTAGCGCGTGATGTCATCGATGGTCAAAGCTTTGCAGCGTCAGCAAAGAAGAGGGGATTGGCAGAGTTGAATGATCTGGGGGGAGATGTGCTCAATGCAGTCCGTCCAGATAGTATGAAAAGGAGAAAAACAAGACGTGGAAAGAAGAGGAGAGGTGTTGGTAAACGTGGTATATTTTAATAGCAGTAGAATCCGGTATAAAGACAGCTGAGCTTGATATCTATAGTCATTAAACGGTAACGCTTCAAGCATTCATCACTCGCAAAAGATGGCTAGCCTAAATGGAACAACAGGTAATAAGTTGGAAGGTTCTTCCTACAACATAAATCCAACATTGGATGTATTTGCTACGGAACCAACAAACATATCGGTAGAAAGATCGGAATATGTTGTCATCAGACCTGATAGGTTAGATCCTTATGGTAGTATTGAGTTAACCTTGTCAGGGAGCACTGAACATTACACAGATCTCTACAACTCATTTCTGCAAGTTGAAGCCACGGTTGTTCAAGATGATGGAACCGATATTGTCGGTAATGATGATGATGCAGCTGTGTGGATGGGGGATTCAATGCATACATTATTCGGCGAGTTGAAAATGTCGATAGAAGGAACCACCGTTGAATACGCTAATAACTACGGTTTACGCTCCTACTTTTCACAACTACTCGAAAACAGTGCAGAAAGAAAGAAATATTAAGGTAAGATGGAAGGATGGTTGTATGATGATTCAACTAGCAAAGACGCTGCTGATCACAAAACCGCTGATAAGAAAAAGAGGAGAGCTCTAATCATAGGTGGAAAGACAATAGAATTAACTGGAAAACCTCATCTCGCATTATTTCAGCAGAAAAAATTAATAATACCAGGTCCTACTATGCAGCTGGAGTTTGAGCGTGCCTCTGGCAAACTAGCTTTGTTTGCTGCGAATGAGTCACCTGCAGGAGGGGCAAAGATTAGAATTGATAAATTTGAACTTCATCTTTGTAAAGTTAAGGTGAATCCTACAATACAAAACTCCCAACTCAGTTTGGCGTTGGAAGGTCACAACTACATTTATCCTGTTGATCGAAAACGGATAAAACTATATGGAATTCGTGCTGGTGTTGCGCAGATCGACATCACTTTGGAAGAAAACAAACAAAAACCTAAACAAATTTATTTAGGTTTAGTTGATCACAACGCAATGAACGGACGTTTCGCCTTAAATCCATATAGAATGCAGCATGCTAGTGTTGATAGTATTGTATTGAGAGTTGGTGATTGTCCAATTGGAAGGAGATTTGAACCAAATTATGCTAAAGGAATTTTTGGAAGAGAATATCATCAGTTTCTACACGCTACCGGAACTTTGCTTGAAGGTGATAGTCTTGGTATTACAAAAGAACAATACCTTGATGGTACTACACTTTATGGATTTGATTTGACTGGCGATTTTCTTAAAGAAGGTTTTCACTCTATGAAAAATGTCACAACAAGTGTGGAAATTCGTTTTAGCACTAACACGACTGATGGATTATCCCTGGTGGCATACTTTGTAAAAGACGGTGTGTTGGAGATGGATAGCATTCTTCAATTAACTATCGGAGGAGACGCAGTGCTTTAAACAGAAAGTTAGAGATGAATACCATACAAATTCGTTCGATCTTATCTTCAGACGTTTTATGTCAAAGCGTAGGGATTCATGTTGGAGCTAGAGAACAGTTTTGGAAGCAAATTTGCAATTTTCCAACAGGATGTTTCGTATTCAACACCCATTATTCTCATCAACCCGGGGAGCATTGGTTGGCTGTGTACGCTAATGATTCAGAGGTAGATTTTTTTGACTCGTTTGGACGTTCTGTTTCCTTTTACCCAGATGTAAATGAAATACTAAGTATTCATGGAGGATATGAAACAATACAAAGTAATGAAACACAACTACAAAGTTTTTTGTCAACTGTATGTGGCGATTATTGTGTATACTTTTGTTTACTGAGAAGTAGAGGGTGGAGTATGGATGAAATTGTTAGAAGCTTACGAGATATAGGAGATAGTGAGATGAGAGATCACTCAATACGGAGATTCATCATACAGACATATCCTAACTTCGAGTTCATTCAAGATAATACAGTAGAAGGGATAGATGGAGTACATATACAAGGAACTAATTTACTAAGTAAATTGTTAAAATAGATCATTATACTTGATTTTTATTAGTTATAATAAATAAAATGAATAAAATACAACTTATCTCATTATTTGCGCTAAACACTACAGAACCTATAAAAACTATTATTTTGTAATGTTTCAAGCAAGAAATAAATAAGTTCTTCTCATTTTCTTCCTCAGGAGCGCTCTTTAGCTATATCTAAAAGACATAGTAACTAATGACTCTATCATACATACTTATATGAATTAATTTCACAAAAAATACTTCGGAGCTTTTTTTAAAATAGATATGAAACTTACCATCATAGAAGACGAGTCACATCCTTTGTGTTATCGATTAAGACTTCGATGTACTGTTCTGGACAATTCTCTTTTTCATTTTCATCAAAGTAGGCGAGACAGCTGTGTTGCAGCGAAGTATCAAACAGTTCTGAGGTTTGAATGAAAGCTTGAAGAGCCGAGAGTAGAATGATATCATAGGAAATCATGTTGTTCGTATTTTGTCTTAGTCCTTTGAATACGATTACACCACTTTTTTCAGCCACCACAGATGAAGCTATTTGAGCAGGGATGCTAAGATCTCCAATCAATAGCTCTCCATTCACCATGCATCTGTAATTAGCCACTATAATATCGGCAGTCTTGTTCCGAGTATCACATTTTCTTAGCATTCCAGGATTCTCATAAGCTATAACACTTCCTGGCGGAAAATCGTGTAGGTGAGCGACAGTGAAATAAGCCTGTATTTGTCTCAAACTCTTGTTGTACAATGAGTTGAATGGATCGTTGATCTTTCGATTACACCCTTGAGATTCAGCAGTACGAAAAATCGCATCTCCTGTCTTTCCTTCTCCCATATAAATTAAAACAATTGGACGTGTTTGCTTAGCTTTATTAACAAGCAGTCCTAGTTCGGTTGAAACATCACTCTTCACCCGAGTTCTCTTTTTATCCTTTCGGTAGTTGTAAATGATGACACACTTTGATTCATCACGAAATTCAACAGACAACACCTCCATAACCGTTGGTACTGGTAGTTCGCAGATTTCAATGGATTCTTCAAGTTTTTCTAGACTATCTGGAGAGAGAGAGTTTATTAACCCGGCGCTCTTGTAGGTGAGAGTGGTTAGTTCATTACTTCCAGCATCTTGAAAGGGTATTCTGACGTGACGAAAAAGCGTTTCGTCTCCAACAGCCGACAAAGCTGGTTTTTTGCACTTCAAACCAGTTTCAATATCATCTTTTGTCAAATCAATGAAAGATCGTTTCCTCATCGATGTTCTTTTTGAAGACAGCTTGTTAGTAGGAGATGTGAATGAAGTAAAATCTTGTTGGGATTCTGGTTCACCAACCACCAATTGACTTTCTGCCATATCAAACATAGGAAAAGGTGATGGGGAAAGGAATTGCTGGGATCCTGCTTCTTCATTCATCGGTTGACTTCCTTTGTCTTGAGTATTCATTCTAAAAAAAACAAAACATTTTGTTTAATTTTTCGTAATTAATTTTAAAAGATCATAAAGATCATAAACCTTCAGCTAGTAGTGTTAGCTAACAAAAAATAAATATTTTTACTCTTACCTTTATAAAGAAGATGAGCTCCTAGTTGTTCCAATGGAAGGTTTAGTAGATGTTGCTTCTCCGCTAGCCGTTGTAGAACTGGATGCTTTCTGGCTGAAAACAGTGGCTCTTAAATAGGTAAAGTTGCACTGATTAAATCCTATGAATCAACATTTTTTCACGCGAATACATCCCAATGCTTTCGCGGGAATAAATAATTTATTTTCACGCGAATGGAAACCATTGCTTTCGCGGGAATAACAATTTTATTTTCAGATGAATACAAACCAATGCTTTCGCGGGAATAAATAATTTTGTTTCACGCGAATAGAAACCATTGCTTTCGCGGGAATAAACATTTTATTTTCATGCGAATACAAACCAATGTTTTCGCGGGAATAAATAATTTATTTTCACGCGAATGGAAACCGTTGCTTTCGCGGGAATAAACATTTTATTTTCACGCGAATACAAACCAATGTTTTCGCGGGAATAAATAATTTATTTTCACGCGAATGGAAACCGTTGCTTTCGCGGGAATAGACATTTTATTTTCACGCGAATACAAACCAATGTTTTCGCGGGAATAAATAATTTATTTTCAAGCGAATACAAACCAATGCTTTCGCGGGAATAAACATTTTATTTTCACGCGAATACAAACCAATGTTTTCGCGGGAATAAATAATTTATTTTCACGCGAATACAAACCAATGCTTTCGCGGGAATAAACATTTTATTTTCACGCGAATACAAACCAATGTTTTCGCGGGAATAAACAATTTATTTTCACGCGAATGGAAACCGTTGCTTTCGCGGGAATAAACATTTTATTCTCACGCGAATACAAACCAATGTTTTCGCGGGAATAAATAACTTATTTTCACGCGAATGGAAACCGTTGCTTTCGCGGGAATAAAAATTTTATTTTCACGCGAATACAAACCAATGCTTTCGCGGGAATATATAATTTATTTTCACGCGAATGGAAACCATTGCTTTCGGGGGAATAAAAATTTTATTTTCACGCGAATACAATCCAATGCTTTCGCGGGAATATATAATTTATTTTCACGCGAATGGAAACCGTTGCTTTCGCGGGAATAAAATTTTTTATTTTCACGCGAATAAAACAGGAATATTTCACGCTAATAACACTATTCTGATAGAGTTTTCGCGTGAGTGTTTTTAATGGTTATAAGCTAAATGAGTAGGAGTGGCTTACACTATATAAGAACAGCTCTCTCTGCATAGAAATCATTCTCTCCCGCAATAAAAGATCAACTACTACAGCTGATTTCATCAACTACTCCAACTGATTTCATCAACTACTACCACTGATTTCATCAACCACTACAGCTGATTTCTTGGTGATAAGGTAAGAATTAATAGAAAAATTATTTAATAGAAGTTAAAATGTAATTATTTTACAACACTGTTTAATCATCCTATACTAATACTTAACATTTTATTTTAGTTCATTATGAGTTCAAAAAGATACACAATCAAAGACTACCTTCCAAAGATATATCATAGCTATATTAAAGAAAATGTTGAAGTACAGGAAAAGATTGGATATCGCTTGACATTACAAGCTATATTATTATGTATGACACAGCATTTGCTAACTGTAGCTTCTTTACATGGAGAACTTTCACCGGTACAATACCGGCCATACACTACACATAAATACGTTGACAATCCAGTAGAAGTATTTAAGCATATGACTAAAAACAATTTTCAAACAGTTGTAAAATTGTCAAAAACTGTCAGTATTAATGATTACTTAAAGAAAATTCAAAGAAAAGTGTGGAATAAAGAGCTCACTCAAAAATTGATTTCAATACAATGGACCACTGAATTATTATATCATTTTCAATCAGATATATGTAGATACATACAAACGGATGAAAATCTCTCATCATCCATTTTTTCATTTGAAATGATATTGGAACTATTTCAAGCTCACAATATTTAATATGTTCTCTTTATGTATCCCTACTTGTTATACAATAGATGTATATATTCACACATTGTTTCATTTTTAATCAATGTATTTATTCAATGTAGATGTCTCTCCTCTCTCCTCTCTCTCCTCTTTTCCTCTCTCTCAAGATACCATATAAGCTCGAATTATGTCTAGAATTATCAAAAACTTAAATGCCATACATTCAAAATCTATATACCATATAAGTTCAAAATAAGTAAAAAAATAATCAAAACTCAAATGCCACTTAAATGCCATTCAAATGCCACTCAAATGCCCCTCAAGTAAAATACAATATAAACTCGGCGAATTCATCCAACGTCGTAACCCATTGCCTCAACCCCCAGATCAAATCCACAAAAAAACACTTGGTAGGGAGATCTGCTCATATATTACTACTAAAGACGCTTTCATCAACTTGTATATGGGTGTTGTTGCAGCCAAGAATGGGTCTAGGATGATTCTTTAATGTATAGAGATAGATACTATCAAGAGCTGCTGCCAATTTTGCTGCGGTTCTATGATTGTTGATAATTCCAAGGTTGAACACTGTTTTGTAGTTATGCTCATTTAGGGACCATTGATAAATATATCTACAAAATACTAGTGAGGATTAAAACTAGAACTTACGAAGCCTTGCTATACATTGCAGTGGCAACAACGTACAGATGGCCATTGACACATGTGCACCAAATGGTTTAACAGCAATGGTGCAGTACAATAAAGCAACTCTCCGACTTCTGTATTCTGCTTAAGTTGTGGGACAACTGGCAGCACTTAGTTTAATACTCTTATAAGGTTTCAATTTGAATTGATAGACAATGTTTTGTCAAGTCAATTTTCCTGGGCATACTTTCAATTTCCGCAGTATAATTAATGTTAGTTGAAAACTATTTTTGTTTATGCTTACATGTGGTTTTCTGTTTCTTTATTGGAGGTGGTAACATTTGTTACTTCAAATGCAATATATTTTGTGAATAACAGTACTTTTCAACTTGACGCCAACTTTGCGGAGAATACACAAATATCCTTCCTAGATTCAATTGCACTAGACCAATAACAATAAAATCACTAAGTATAGACGCAACATTACCTGAAAATGGTTTTTAATGAAAGCTTTGGAAAAGTTTCAAAAAATGATGATTTTCTGATCGATTGTTCAGCATGACAAATCGAGCACACCCTACAACAAGATTTTCATCAATAAATAAGGCGGTAATCAACAATTATTAGTTTTCTAATATGGATTTCTATTCATTCCGGCTTGAGCTGCAACTTCTGCTGACCACTATTGCGTATTAGATTACAAACAACTGTAGACAGGAAGTTCATTTTAAAATTGGCTGAGCTGATTGAGTAATTCTCAGATGCCCATCCTACAAACTGAAGACACAGACTTGCCAACTGTCACGCATTGGGCATGAGAAATACGCAATTCTCTGTTTCTCACTCTCTCATGCACGTCTCACGCATTTCTGCTGTTGTTGGGGAAAATTCTTTTTGATTTTATCGTTGTAAACAATTATTGATCCATAGACTACAATTTTTGTATTGATATCTCACATCTTATATTTCAGTTTTTCATAGCAGTTATAATCTGTTTATTTTGCTTCAAACAGTATTTCTACTCAAGGTAAACAATATTGGCATGGATACTGATATCATATGGATGGAGTAGTATTATTATTATTATACAATAAAGTTACGACAGGATTTAGATTAGAAAAATAAAAAAGAGGACCGCTGCGAGGGGAATGTGGTACCACCCACACTATTAGGTCAGGTCACCAGAATCCATAGTCTAAAAAACAACAATCCGCCTAACGAGAATCAGCAGAAGCAGAGACCAAACTGATAAACATTATTTCAATGCTTCTGCTACATTCTTAGAGAGAGCCAGCCAAAAATGATTTGCAGCACTCCATTGCTGTGTGTGTTATTGTTGATGTCAATTCATTTTATTATTCAACCGTCATGTCAAATCCATTCATTTATTAATTGGTACCTACTACTACTTATTTAGTAACTTCTTATTAATTCTTATATATAAATATTACCATCATCACCATGACTACTTATTTAATTAAAAAATATGGAATAACATTTAATGATAAAATAAGCAAAAATGTAATAAATTTTTTATAACTGTTAAAAGTAACAAATTATTTGGTGTAATTGAACAACGATAATTCATTTAGTATGTATGTAGTTGTTGGTCAGTGAAGACGTGTTTCGAGATTTTATGACTTCCCAGTCAAGAGAGTGATTATACCTCTTGCAATCGTGAGTTTGCCGAGTTTATGCGAACATGTAATGCAGATCGTCATACGAGGATCCGCGATCACTTGCGAGCATCTACGATATGTATGTGAACCAAGCTTAACACAACAAGGAGGGAACCAAAAAACTCATCCACAGTTAATAGGATGAAGACCGCAGTGCTAACAAAAAGCAATAAAAAGCCCATTTCAGAAGATGAGTTTTAACTGATAAATGGATTTTCAATAAGCTCAAGTTACCAAAAATCCTCACTTCATAATAAACAAATGCAATTTCTCCTTCAATACACTTGGATATGTGTATTTGATATACAAATAACTCTGGTTGATACTTACAAATGACTTTTGCCAACAGGAAGTGATTATTAATCATATGAGATGAAGCCTGACAATGGTACGATGTATTAAGGCACATTCCCACCAATGATTAAACTAAAATTCGAAATTTTAATGAACAATTTAGTGCTTAAATTCAATTAATGAAATTATGTAATGAAAGTAATTTCAGCGCTGGCCATTAGATTCTAGCTTTACCTATATGACAAGTCAACTCACTGTAAAAAATCATCAGCCGTAGCATGCCTCTTATTCTTCTTAGTGGCTAAAGAATCCACATGATAGATAAATAATGTAGTATCTCTCTTCTCGGTAAGGATTAGCCACCAATGGGAACTGTCAAAGGAATATCTCAACTGTGCAACAGTGACCATGTGCAAAGACCAAGGGTCATACATGGCATAGAACCAGACCACAAGACTTTACCTTTACACCTAGCGCATTATGCAATGGAAACAAAAACAAACAGTTCACCACACTTCATCTGCAAAAAAATTTAAAAATAATAAAATAAAAAATTACTAGTCAACAATATCGTCGTCATGCAAATGATTAATTTCTAGCATACTACCTGTCATTTCCACTTCTAAACAATTCCAGTATGCTGAAATAAATATAATCTAACCATTTATCAGAACAAATCTCATCCGTGGAGGTTCTCTGCAAAAAATATTATTTCAAACTATCTCAGCAAGAAAAATTATTTCTTGCCCGAAAACGACCATGGCGCGGTTGACAGGAAATCGCTTCTGTTTAGACTGACACAAGTCCTTCAAATAACTCTCTAAAAATAGAGTAGATTCTGCTCTACACGATGGTGTAAAAATTATTATTGTAGGTCTATTAGAACCAATAGAAATCTTGTCCGAAATTTGCTGCGAGATTTCTTGTCAGGGAGTAATGAGAAAGGACAACTCCGGCGATATATCTGGTCAACGAGTGTGAAAAAGTTAATAATAACACAAGTTCAAATCTAAAATTTGCGCGCAATTCTTGCAGTCAATTGCCACCAATCTGTCATCTATACTGACCTGATTACAACAGGAACATCATCGTCCTCACTGCTTAGTAAACTGATAACTTCATTATTTGACCTGTGACATAGAAAAACTGCAATAAGCAACAATATATACTGTATCCAAAAGCCTATTGAACAGAAAGATTGAATTAATGAGATTTCATCTATAAATACCATATGTAGAAATAATCATAGTTACAGAAGTCACTAGAGAGATTCGCTGCATTTTGCCAAAAAGTAAATAGAAATATTTATGTTACATTCTCTGTACCTTCTATTTTCAAGAAGCATGTATGCAAAAGTAAAACCTGTCGCAGTTGGTGTTTTCCAAAAACTATTCTTGTACAGGTTTCAACACGCTGTCTAACATAGTTTCACAATATAAACTAAATAACTGTAATTTAACATATGAGGTTATGCAATGGCTAGGGTGGGTTCAGCTGCCTAGTTCTATGATGTCTGTCAACTAAGTCATTTCATGCACAAAAGCAGCGAGGCGATGAAGCTCTGACTGGCCCAGCTTCAAAAATGGTCTTTGGTTGACTGGTTAAACATTGAATTAAAAAGATATTGTTTGAGAACAAACCATTCACGTCAATAGAAATTGCCAACAGACAAATTTGGAAACTAGACCAGTCCAGGGTTCAGCAAAACAGCGAACTTTCAAAAAAAGATGAACAAAAAATGTTCTATGTACTAACCAAGTATCTTTCTTTACCTAAAATTTACCAGAAATGTGGCAAAATGGTACGAAAAGAAAAAGGGTGTAACAAAAGTTTCGCATCCCATAATGCCATCTCATTGGTTGGGCAAATTAATGTCATAATGATCAAAAATCAAAAATTTAACAACGTTCCAAAAATATTTGTAGAAGTAGACAGAATTATGAATCGATTTATATTAACATTTCTGATTGGGGATAAATGTGGATTTACCAATAAAACATGTCTAAAAGGTTATGGACTATTGTAGGATAACAAGCACATTGTGACTACTTAAACGTCATGATAAAAAACGTAATGTTATACATATCTTAAGGACCATGGACACTGTGAATGCCACACCATGTGTTGCAATGTTCATAACGTTAAAAAATAATTATTAACAGTTTACCCAAGACTAACAGTTCACCCAAGACAACGTAGAACATACAAGCTATCTTAAACTTGATCTGTTATATCCACTACATGATATATCCTATCGCAACCTAACATCTTGGAAATAGAAAGTATCAAACCATATAAAATTTGTTACAAAAACCACGCTGAAACTATATAATTTGCTACTAAGTGTGAGAAACTTTAGATTGGTTACGCATTGCACATGTGGTCGCATTTGAACTCTTTATAACCACCCATTCTCCATGTCAACAGGAATATGACATTTACAAAGCTGAGGCTTAAATTTAAATTTGTATCCAATTTAATTTTACGTAATTAAAGCAGCAACAAAATGCTGGACGTTGACTGAGAAACAGTATCAAATTTTTTAGTAAAAGTTGACCTCTGTGGTTATTACAAAATTGTCTACAAAGTCAAGAAAACCCACAAAAAATATGACAACTGTCCTCTTGCACACTCACTTAGTGTGTTGCATTTCATTGTTATCATGTTAGACTCATGTCTGTGCAAAATCATATATATCCGACTTACCCTTTCATCATTTTTATGCAAAACTTTCACTTCTGACCATGTGGATGTTGATGTGAATGCAGCATCTGAAAAATGAGCACTAATTGCAAAAACGAAGTTTCCAATCATAACATCAGCACAGCAGCAGTAAACAACTATCTGGAAATTTTTGGAAACAAATTGGGCATTGTTTAATGAACCTTATAAAAGCTACATTTGAAGTTGCGATGATTTTACGATTCTGCTTTTATTACACAAACTTTCGATACATTCAGAAGAAAAAAATTATAGTAAAAGAAGAGTACATTATTTTATTATCATCACGCATTATCAAATTTAATTATGACATTATAGGAGTTACCCAAATTCACATCTATCTATGCTGTTTGTAAAGTGAAAACTTAAAATTAAATTCATCAGCCAGTAACTGAAGCTTTCGTTACATACATACCCTTCCTAACTTTTGATAGAGGAGCAAATCATTCGGACGCAACATCAGAATACAATCTACAAAGCAAGTAAGGAAATCAATGCATGATTGTTCGGTTTATTGAAAGTGGCCATGAGACAAATAATTTGTGAAGTATATGTGTGAAATCTAAAGTTGCTGATATTACCTTGTCTGAGACTCTGAAAGATCTTCATGAATTTGGATATCCACCTAAAGAAAAGTTTGTAGATTAGCATCTCTATCGCTACAAATAGCTTTACTGTCAAGTGCTACTATTTGCACTGGAATAAAGCCAGCAATATTAGAGGGGGTGCCATTGCTTTCATACATCAACACTTCAAAGTTCCAACTAATGTTCAAAACTACAATGTCACAGGTGTTTCTTGTGCATCCATTGATCACACATTGACTCCACACCACAAGCAGCTGGTGTAGCGTTTCTTTCATTTATTTGAAGTATGTAAGCCACTCTAGTTTTTTCAGTGTGAGTTTGTGTAAAAGAAATCATTTTTGAATATGCTCTCTGCAGCGTGAAAAAAACTGGAAAGGAATTATATCCGAACATTTCTAGACATTTTTGCTTTACATAATGAGGCATTTGTATGCACAGCAAAAACTTGACTCAGACAGAATTGACCATCTGCACTTTTCAATTAAGCCAACCGTGGAAAGACAAAAAGACATGAAAAAAAAAAAAGTTTGGAAAAGTTGCTCAACAACTGATCTCAAATGGTCTACTTTGAATAATTTTTTCCAAACTAAAAACTACTAACACGCTTCTTTAGCTTAAAAGCTAACATTTAAACAGTTTCCAAATTAGCTTTAGCGTTAAGAACCATTGAAAAACCACATAGGTGAGTTTTTAATAATCTACGTTTAATAAATGTTTTAACTTTCCTCTGCATCAGTGATGCAAGTTGAGTTCGGTGCATGGTACCAATGACAAATAGTACATAGAACTCTACCAATAAAGAAATCAAAAATTTATATTGCACAATGTATTACAAGCATACTTTATACTAGTTAGAAAATGCAAAGAGGGCATTGATGAATAAATTCTGTAGACATGCCACTAATAATTCCATTTATTTGAAACCATAAAACTCAACTATGGTTAACATAATCCGTAATATTTATTTACATAACCTCATTTACGTCTGTCAGAGATGTTTACCAAGATTTATAATACATAGAGTAAGGTACCGAAACCCGTTACCAAACCAGTTATTACTAAATTCTGATAGTGAACTATAAGCAACTCACTCAATTCAACAACAATCATCCTGTATAATATCAATATATTATGATAAATAATAGCGGTAGTTATTATAATTATTATTGTTAAAAAGAACCACAATATTATTATCATTATTAGTAATATATTATTATTTACTGTTTCCAAGCGATACGCTCAAGCTTTACACAAATCTTTACCATATTATCATGTACGCAACATGACCATTATTATGATGAATTGGAGCCATTTGAATATTTATTCCCCCAACAACAGTAACTACAAAAATATATCAATTAAATTTATTATATTTACTAATAACAAGTTATAACCATTATGTACCATTATTTATTTTTATCATCATCATTTCATTATTACAATTATAGTTTATCATTGATAATACATAATATTAATAATATTATAGATCAGTATTATTATATAAAAATATTATTAATATCACTAAACATTAATATTAAAAAATTCATTATTTTTATGTATTGGAGCCATTCAAATATTTATTATAGTGCAACAACAGTGATTAAAAAAAATATCAATCAAGACCAATTATTATTATTATGCAAATTGCTATTTTTAATTATAATCATTCATTATCAGTATCATCTTTTCATCATCTTTCATTAATAAGTTATCATCATTATTCGCCTTTAATTATTGTTATGCAATACCAACAACAATGACTGTTGCTGTTAGTATTGTGAGGGACGCTGGCACTCTTCAGTAAAGAGACGCCATATTGTTTACCTATTTACATAGCTACTACGAACATTTAAATTTATATTTACATTTACTCTCCCTGTACTTTCTATGCTTGCCAAATTGTGCAGTTCTATCGCAATCACTAAAGACACAATTAAATAATTATTATTATTATTATTATTTAGCATACTTTTTCCACGATTATTAACCAATTGCATTTTGGTGCTTGATGTAAGTACAAGGCGTGGCTTGTACAAGATTTTACCCGCCCTCTTTATATAAATATCTGTGTTTGAGCAATAAAGTTCAGAGTTATACCTAGCTCTCAGAAGATTCTCTTGCACATGAAGCAGCACAGCTACAAGCTACAAAACTACAAGCGATGAGAAGGTCGACTATTGGCAAGCACGAGGCTTGGCGGAAAGTGAGAACGGTTCGCCCTCTTACTGCGCATTCTCTCGCTAAGGTGAGGTGTGCGACGCAAAGCACCTGGTGCCCTAATAGTTCGGCCAACACCAAAGTCGGACGATAAAGTTCGAAAGCAGACAAACAATAATTACTGCACAATTATTGCCGGTAATAACAAAGTTCGCAACAAACTTGAAACTAAACATTAATTATAGGATAATTATTGTCGACTGCCAGTAGTCATTCTACACCAAATTCGTAAATGACAAGTCAGTAGAAGCTCTCTAGCAATAATTACGAATTATTGTGCACTGCATTGGTTGAAGTTGAAGCACATTCGGGAAGTGTACTAGTGGCTACCACCCAGGTATAAATTCCTGTACAGTATTGCGTAAAAATAATTAATGGTAAATAATGACGATAACTTGTTATTAATAAAAGTTGATGAAAAGATAATACTAATAATGAATGATTATAATTAATAATTATCATTTAATTAATACAAACATTATATTTCGCTTTAATATAATAATAATTAATATTAATCATAATTAAAAATTATTTTATAATAACAGTGATATATAATATTATTGATTAATTATTGTATATTCTTATTCGCAACAAATTATTATTGTAATAACAACTATAGCGCTGAAATGATGATGGTGATAATAATAAAGAAATTAGCAATTACTATTATAAGTACTTGTTAATAGTTATTATAATCATGATTATAATGATTATATATATATTTTTTTATATTAATTATTAATTTATTCATCATTATTTATTATGATCATAATTTCATTGTTATAATTATTATTATTAAAATTATAATTTATCAGTAAGTAATAATAATAATAATTAATTAATATAAAATGCAATATTATTAATTAGTTAGTTGCAATAATATATTATATTAATATTATTTATTATTATTATAGTAGATCATCAGTAGTATTATCATATATATATAATTAATATCACTTAACATCAACATTACCCAATCCATTCTTTGTTATTGCTATTTTGTTACGATAACTATGACTATATATTTTAGACTAAAACTTATCATCATTATCGACATGCGGTGATCACTGAAGTGACTGATCGTCGTCGTTCATCATTTTTTCAATGTAATTCAATTTATTATTAATTGCTGTTAAGTCCACAATTTATCGTCGAGAGCCACATTGAAACCAACTCCTGTTCTACCTCTTTTTTCCAGCCATCTTCTTTGTCAAAAAAGCAGGAAAAACAAAGGAATTGATAAAGATAAGTAAGTTAAAGACACAAAAGCAAGTGATAGGGTTCACGAGACAAGGACTAACGGAAATGGTGAATGAGGTTTTGAAAGCGCATGTCGAAATAAATAAGTTGCAACGGTAACCAAATGTTAAACTGCAGAACATAACCGTTCCGCAAGTTCTGCGTGTTCCGCCGTTCCGCAAATTCCAGTTACCGGTACAAATGTGTGCTTTCATGCAGAATGCTGCATATATAGGCTTGCACACGTAAAGTATGTATTTAAGTATCTGTGCAAAGTGTTCATATACTTTTGAACAGTTACTTATCAACATGTTTTTGTGTAAATGCTTGTATGAGTACACTAATAGTTACGGATGTATGCTTTTACATCTCTGACAGTAATAGTTAGTAACCTTTTGATGTTAGTGTTATGTTTGTTGTGTCGGTGTTATGCTTGTTATGTCCGTGTTATGCTGGAACTGCAGTCTAGCTTCTCTCGTCAATTACTTCCCTTCACCACATTAGCAGTAAGAGCTGCATAACTGATGAGACTGTCAGTGATTTATTGGTTTAGCAGATGATTGTTTGCAAGTTTAGTAATGAAACAGTCTAAACTTGCTCTGAAAACGTAATTGGATCGGAATTATGTAATCTGCAGCGTGTTTTCCGTTGGAGCAGTGTAACTGCCAGTCAACACTATATGATGGCTATCAGACATAATGTCATCCAAACTGATTTTATGCTTGATTATGAGAAAGTAGCAACTTTTTATGGCTGTGTGCATTTGCAGTGTAAATGTGTTTATTTTATTATGACTATATTCTTGTGCGCTTATGAGTGGAATATATTTTTTGTGTATGTGTGGAACATATGTGTTTGTGTAAAGCAATGGTTTTTTATTTTAGTAGACAATAGATGCAAAAGACATCATTTCCATAATTATTAATTAAAATTTTTCTATGTTGGCCTCAATAGTTAGCAATTCATTGTACTGCTTTTGCTTGGAGAAATGTAATCTGCAAGTATATTGACTAGCCTGAGCCTTCACTTTCTCAGTGTTATATGCTACTGTATTGCGTAGCTTACTGAGGGATGCCAACAAACCACTAAATGATTATGAAAACATCTGTGGTCACAAAACGCTGCATGATTGCTTTTCATAAATGCATTAGTCTACTGTCATTGTTGTTCATACAGCAGGCCAGTGCAGCTTAGCTAGTTGTTGTTTGCTACCAAGTAACAGGGATACTGAAAAACTCATTCATTTTGCAACAAGGATTGACAGGACACCTACCAAACGCATTTACCAATATCACTAGCAACACTGAAGCTATGAGAAGAACTATTTATAGGTATGTTTGAAATCGAAAATAATTGGGACATTGTTGCACTGTAGTCTCCAAGATTGATAACAGTGTTCTGTGTTCTTACAAAATGTATACAGCTTACATGAAGAGTTCAAGTTTATTGTGAGAAGTTTATACTTTTTCATAAAATTCATAACATGTCTATTTGCGTAAAAGTTTTCTTTGCTGGTTAGCAACAACAACAGCAGTTTTTGTAATATCATAATCAGTGTAGATCTTGCGCGGTTAACCACTGAGGAGAGCTTATAAATGCAAATCTCTTTGGGGGCCTTATAAATGACATTTTGAGTCTAGAACTCATTCAAGAACATGACTTGGGGAATTATTTGCTTGGTATTCTACTAAACTTTCACCTTTTGTAATAATTGAACACGTTGGTAGCCATTACGTAACTACTTGCAAAAACTGTTTTCTTTTAGCAAATCACTTTTTTTAAAAAGCTCTTATTTTTTCATTATATTCTCCAGCGAAAAAAAGTATTTGTCATCAGTACCACATTTTGTGGTCTATTCATACCACCAATTATGTGATGTGGCTTATTAATTGATATTTTACAGAGCATATACATTTCATGGTGCTAAATGGCACAAAGGTCTGAACAAGCCAACATTTTCGGCATGTGTTGATGCTTGGCAAGGCTGTTTAAATTAGTACACAGCTTTTATAACATCTCGTATGAACATTTTGTTAGCTCTAGCGCAATCTTGATAACCTTACAATAAATAGTTTGCAGAGTCAAAGGCCTCAAGGACTGGGGATGAATAGAGCTGGCAACCAGTTATTTCACTAAAATCAATCGAAGTGCATTCCCAAGTAGTTACTTTTTTATTTCCTATCATGCTCCAGAAGTCGATGCCCATTCTTGGAGCAAAAACACTTTGTTCCATGCAAATTTATGCTTGCTCATATCGGCAGTCAGTAAGTATGGATGTTCATATTCAAATCTTTTTACCCCAGAATGCCGTTTTTTCCACGTTTTAATGCATGCATTTGATACCTTCTACCAGCTGAAACTGCTGAGGTTAGCTCACACACAGACTAGACTCCTCTGTTAAAATAAACATCTTTTAATTTTGTGCCACTCATCATGGGCGTCTTATTATACTTATAAATTTCAGAGCAAAACAAAATTATTTTTTCCTTACACTGTCAACTGTGGAAACTAGTTGGAACTTTTACAGTAGGAAAACAGTTTTTATTGCAAGTGGTAGCATCAAATGGGACAGGGCCATGTATTAAAATATTGTTTTACTGTAATTATTTGAAGGTTTGTTTCCAGTATTTTATGTTGAAAACAAATATTATTGTGTAATTGATAACAGCATAAAAAAGTTGTTCCGATAAGCAAAATCAACTTCTTGCATTGACTTTATTTATAGTTTTTAGTTCTATCAAGTATTATCCTTTTTATCAAGCTTGTAAAATACAACTTGTGAGAAAGCTCTGTGTTTAAATTGATTATAAAGCTTTAAAAGTATGCGCTTCAGAGTCATCCACTAATCAGAAGTTCACGAAGACTGAAACTAAAAATTTTGGACTTTTAGTAAATGCGTGCCATTTCTGCTTTGTGTTTGGACAGTTTGCACTTGCTGTTTAATTGTACTTTTATAGTAATAGGGCAAACTTTTGCTCTGCCTGCAATCTCACCAACAGTCTTTTTGCTTCATACAGGTAAAAGTTGGATATGCAGGTACCAAGCTACATGGGAACAAGTTTTCATCAAAAACATTTATCTGAGGAACTGCTGCTGGAGAGAACAGTGAAAAAGATGGTTTATAGCATAAACACATAGAGTTTACAGTGGAGCAGGTTTGTTTGTATCTACGCACCACTTCAATTTAAACATGTAGTCTGTTATTTTAAAAATTGATCTGATCCGTTTCGTCAGCAAACCAATTGTATTTACATAACATAGTAAAACAATGCAGTGGGCAAAATAATTATTTTTATTAAACTCAAGTTGACAATTTGAATTTTGACGATTGATATATCCGTAATAAATCACTTTCACGCTGCAAACACAATTTTACAGGTATCTTTGTTTTACTATACATAGATCGGCGTAAATTAAGTTTATTTATATATATATGAATATTTTGATTTTAAGAAATAAATAGTGCCTGTTGTGGGTAAAAAAAGCTTTTCGCACCTACATACTGTTATTATTTTATTACTTAATATTAGGTCACACTCAGACTTTGCTTGATAATTACTATTACCTGCTCTTTTGTTTGCTGTGCACACCTATGATAGCTACGGTTTTGATTGCTTCAGTGGTGCCTTACAGAGTGTATAGCCTGACACTGCATCACCGATCATTCATTCTCCTGTGCTACTATTAATTATCCCTTTTGCATCTTTAGCAGGTAAAGAAGCAGGCTTATAAAGTATGAAAACAATAGAGGACACTATTGGACTTCTGTAAAAATTTTTTGCTAGAGGCATAGATGAAACAGCAAATTTTACAGTCTGAATACTTCATTGAAAACAAACAGTGAGTTCCTAATAAATATTTGTTTTTTGGGGGTCTTCAACTAACTGTGTTGTGCACTGAATCAGATCTAATTCATCAAATTAATGTCCGATTGAACAAAAATGCTGTGGTTGTGCAAATGTTTGTAATGAAAAAATCTAAAGAAGAAATCACATGAATACGTTTGAACATGAAAAATGCACTGATCTTTAAACGCAGGTTTTAAATCTTGATCTAACTACTTCAAGTCTCCGAGTCAATGAACAACTTAGACGTTGAGAGTATTCGCGACCTGTTAGTCGAACAAAATACCAAAAATAATAGGTGTTTGTAGTTCAATATGTCACGTAAGCAACGGAACATTAGTTTAGAGCAACATATAATATTCAATGAAATGTTATAGTTTACCGAACAAATCATAAAGAAGATAACTCCCAATTTTCAAAATATTCATGAAAGTAATAAAATTTGAACTGCTACAAACTGTAATAGTTTGTCAAGCTGCCCTTTAATTTAGTAAATCTTGAACGCTTGCATTATTTTGATTTATTTTTCAAGGATATAAACCGGTCTATGGAAATGAAAAAAGTCAACTCGCTCATTATTATTTATTTAGTGTTCAGTTTCATTCGCGACCTATGAACAATACAAATAAATACTTGGTGATTATTTTTTTTATTCAGTGAGCTACTTTTTGTTGACCCACAAGTTTCGAACAAAATGATTATTTATTGATTAAATTTATTGCCGGTCTGATTATTTTTATTGCAATGTGTTCGGCGAACGGAGGTAGCGAATACTCTCATTGACTTCTCCTAGATTTGCACTTCTGTTTAAAAAAGAATTTAATTTGGTTCCAGCATTATTGGTAGTTATTTCATGGTAGAATCAAAATCCATAAAAAATTAAAAAACCAAAATGACTGAACTGTAGTAAGCTGATTCAAGTCTGTTGCACTAAGATCTTTAAAATTAACCAGCAAAAGATTTGTGATAAAAAATTATGGCTTATATCATATGTAATAACTTTTAACAACTTGTTGCAGCGTTGTAAAGTAGCTATTAATTATTTTCGCTTTCAATTCTCATATTAATTATTTTTCCCAAACACTTGTAAAATACTTTTTTTGAAATTCCAAGCTTCAAATTCATTGCTTTTGGTCAAAAATGATATCAGTGATTTTTGTCCTTGAAAAAACAGCTACAAAAAATTAACATTTTATTACAATCAAAATGATCTTCACACAATGTCAATATCTTATGTCTTTTCTTTACAAAACTTTTTATAACTCAATGTGACTTGTTGTATTCAGAAAAAAATGCGTATTTGTCAGAACTGCTTGCATTTATATTTATTGTCTAACAAGTGAAGGACAACTCTCTAAAAATGGTTTGACACACCGGTACCTGAAAAAAGAATTAAATTAATTACAATGAAAACTAGCAAATTAATAACCACCTTCACAATAACAGCATTCAAGATGTGTTCCTCAAACAAAGGGGCTCAACACATCGCGTATGGAACGAAAAATTTGTTTGGTACATTCCAACTATTCACTGAATTCTCATAGATAGCCTAACAAATCATAAAGAAGATAACTCCCAATTTGAAAAGTAATCAGTAAATAATGGCATTGTTGTCAACCAATATACTTTGCGAAAACGTTATATTTATAAAGTTTAATTTTATTGGCAGAGAATATAAAATCGTTTTGTTAAAATAAACAAACTAGAAACACTCGTAATTTAATTAGCGTTCAGTTTCATTCACGACCTAAAAACAATATAAATAAATGCTCATTGATTATCATTTTATATTCAGTGAGCTACTTTTTGTTGACCCAGGAGTACCCAACAAAATTAATACTTGTTGACAAAATTTATTGCCAATCAGATTAATTCCATTGCATTTTGTTTGGGAAACATAGGTCGCGACTACTTTCATTATTCTCTTCTCAATGACATTAATTAGTCTGGGACTCCAACAGTAACATGCGATCTCATCATGAAAAATTTTTGTTACATTTTAATATTACTTTTATTTCATTCTTTCAGGGCAATACCACTTGGATAGGATACATATATGTTCCTTCATGTCTTCAGTCACTCAATCATAGCACGACAACACCTTATCAGGTAAACCACATTTGAGGCGATTTTAGATACTCTACGTGTGGGTAGGGATTAATAATGGGATTGAACGATAGCATTTGGAAACCCGTCATTGAGTGTCAAAAATCGTGGCGGCAACAAATAACTCTGTATCAATGATAAAAAGCAACAAGTAGGGTAGGTAGCGTTTTTGGAGACATAGAATTACTTGCCCTTCTTTGTTTGAAAAGCAGATTTGACCTGGACTCAGCATGTGATCTATAGTTCAAAGCACGAAAGAACTTCCACTAAACGAACAATAATTTTTGATATGGCTTCAACGACAATTCATTGCGCATCCAACGTGTAGGGTACCAGAATGCACCCTTGTAGTAGAGCTGTCATCCCTTACTCTGTGGGGGGCACAACTACCTATTTCTTATACTTGTGCTTTACTGAAATCAAAAATTGCATGAGATAAGTTTGGGGGAAAAACTCATGTTAATAAACAAATTTTGATGGTTTTTGGCAAAATTTCGGTATTACTATTTCAGTAAATTGATGACTTGTTTTAGTTGTATTGTTGTAAACAAGATGTATGCAACAAACTATTCTCAACAATTTTTATAGTCATGAATGTACACTGTTCTTATTTTTGTGGTAAATTGAAATTTAAACAATATTTTCCATGGATGTTTACAGGAAATATGCCTTAAATTTGAAATTACGCCATGTAACGGTCATGTTAATCTCAAGGTGTATGTAAAAGCATGTTTACCATATTCTTTTGTTTCGTTTTTGTGAAAAATGGCGTCTATTTTGACACTTGGCGAAAGCCAATGTGCAAACAAGTTATTAGAGGTCTTGCTCGTATGCAGGCACAACTTTGAAGGAAATTCTGGCTCAGTACAACGTTTTGTGTCGTTAAATAGACGTATGTTTATCTTCGCTGTCAAATCAATGATAGTTGTCTCGCTCTGAAGAACTTACGCTGCACAAGACAACCTATTACCAACTAATGAAACAAACCAACTTGGGGTAGTGCTAAGGAACCATAGCCAATATATTTGCCCCTTTCTCTTATCAGTTACACACGGCATGTTGCATTTTTTCTCGTGCAAAATTAAGAGGTGCAAAGGAGTCGTGCTACCTGGGAGAAAGTAACTCTTTGCAATTTTTTGCCTAAACGTTTCTATCAGCCCATTACTAATAGATATTAATTAAGCATGGATAAGTCATTAGCCATTAAATATCTCATACTTTTTGGTGATTTAGGACTGATTATGTGAGTCCATCTCTTCTGTTATACAATTTTAATCTTCTTTTCAGTCAAGCATTTCTTACAATCTGGCTATTACCATTAGTGTACCATCTACTAACTAATAGTTATTGAAGTTTCTAACACAACTTACTTTTTGTTTCAGCCAAAGGCAAATGGCACTTGGACAAGCACCTAATAACTTACAGACTCATCATCGGCGTACGCTGCTGCACTGTGCACATTAATGGGGAACGCAGAAGATTTCAGAGTTGTCCCTCCTTGTTAGAAGTAGGACAACTCCTAAATGTAGATACATCGAGAGTGGTTTTCCACATTAGTTTTGAAGTTGTGGTGTTTTATTGAAGCATGGTTATAGTTCTGCAGTACATTGTGCTAAAGTTTAATTTTGATTATACTTAAGGATCAGGTTTCGGTTAGTTTGAATGATGTTGCATTTCCCACTCTAAATTTGCGAACACTTTGTGTCTTTGTTATTAAAGTTGAGTGTGATCTAGCTTTTGTATTTTTAATTGTCTTAAGTGAGCTCTTTTGAGAAGCAACACCAATGATCAATATGTTCAGCACACATTATGCTTTATCTTTAGACGTACATAAAACGTTGTTTATACTGTTTCTAGTACCAAGTCATACAAATAATAAACTGTGACCTATTTATCAAATGCCAATATATTGCTTTAGCCTATTCTGTATCTTACTAGCCTTATTTGAACAATAATGTAACATTCTGCAGTGAACATTCAGGTAACGTTTTAACTGAAACAGATACGGATGTTTATTGAGCATTTGGCATAACATTCACGAATAATGTCATACGGATGTTACCTGAACGTTTCCCTCAACGTTATTTCATAACATTCAGAAAACGTTGTTGGGAAAACGTTTGTACGAACGTTATATAAACGCTAAAAAGTGTCTACAGAATAATGTTAATAGGATGTTTTTTCTGAATGTCTACGGTCAGGAACTGACGTTTAGATAACGTTAAGGAACATTTTCTTGCTTGTAGGGTACACACCTTTTTGTGTATTACTGTACCTGTACCTTCACATATAGAAATACAAAACAAAAATCATGTAGATGGCAAATTTGCTCCAAGGGTAGTAAGAGTAAATAATGCAAAACCGAAAAAAAAAAAAAACTATGTACTTAAAATTTTTACTTAGCTTTATTACAGCAGCATTCAAATAAAAAATTAAAAGCAACCCTTTTTTGGAGTTATTTCCTTTTTTTCAAGCAAATGGAAAAACGTTGCTGTGTCATGACTCCTCCACAGACTCCAACCAAACAATGACACAATGATACGAAAATGTGGGTTGGTATTATAACAGGGCACGGCGATACTCAGCTGTCATGGAAGTGGTAGAGATTTTAGACTGCAATGAAAGTCTGTCTGCAGCACCCACATACAACATTTGTATTGGTGAGATTTCTCTTGAGAGCTTGGACATATGAAAGAAGGTGGCCCAGTGCTATCAACTGCTGAACCTTGGCTTGCTCTCCCCTTGGAATTTTTAGCTTTATTCTTTCCTTTTGGTAGCCGGTACTGATCTATAGCATCAGATATTATCAAATTATCAACCCAGTGCTTTTCCTTCATCATGCAACTTTTCTTGGACCGAGTTGATCTTCTGCAAGCGTTTGATCTGCATTATAAAAATCAGTACCGTCAAGTCAAATAGCTTGTAGCCAGACAGTTTCCATCTGATAGGATCTAGGAGCTACATATGGCACAGATTTACTTGTGCTTGAGCTGGAATGTTTGATATGTCTGTATTGGCATCAATCCAGTAGTACTAGCAGCGAGCAAGTGTGCTACTAACTCACTCACTTAAGTGATGTTTCAACCAACATTTTAGTGAATGTTAATTCTGCATTGTTCTGTTCTGGGTTGTTATAAAAATCAATTTTCTTTGATTTTGTTGATTTAACTCACTTTTTTGATTTCAATCGTTTTGTTTTGACAGCCAAAGTTTACCACATGAAATCGAATCTTCTCAAAAGATATGTTTCTATTACATTAAATTATTTGGAAGTAAGTCAGCATATGCATGTATTCAACCTCACCATATCCTCCTTTTTGCAATACAACTTTCTTACCATATAACGTTGATTTTGTGACTAAAGCGCTAATATCCTTCGTGTGTCGCTGCAACTGATTACTTTAGGCATTGTCTTTTGTCAACTGTTGGCAATCTATTACAGATGGGATATAGCCTTTAAGTTTTGACCCTCCTCCAAACTATAAAAAGAACATTGACACACATTTCATTATCGGAAAACTTATACAAATGAGGATAACACATTATTCAACGTAATTTTTCATTCAAGTCACAGGCAAAAGTACATAAATAATATCAGTGTTTACTTGGGTACATGTAATATCATAGGGAGGTCTTGTGTAAAGTTTCCCAATAGTCTGTGTTGATCATTCGTTTGCTCTTTACGACACTTCTTTAACTTTCATTTTACGAGGGTTCTTGTTTAGGCATTGTATTTTAACTTTCGGTTTACGAGATTTCAGAGGTTTTAGTTTAGGCCATTGTAATCTATCACAGGCAAAAGTACGTAAATTGGTAGAAAAATTGGTTAAATAAATATTATTTCGCCCCTGAGGCCAATGTTTGTATGACAAAGAGTTTTGGTTGGCAACCATTGTGATAGCAATTAATGTTGAAGCTGATCGACAATGGCTCCTATATCTATTGATTTGTCAGGTCGGTTTCCTCAAGTGATACACCCCCCTACCCGCGTTCTCGCTCGCTCTATACCAGGCCGATATCTGAGATTGCTCAGCACGTACGCACTGTTACGTAAACTGCTCATTACCTGGGCATAGAGATATCCATCTGTATTTGACACTCATAGACATGTACTTGATATGCTACATGGCTGTGTTGATGTACATAAGGAATATCGAACATAAATTATTTGCACCGTCATCTACAACTATAAAAAGGATGGAAAGATAGTTAGAGTGAAAAGCGCTATTCCATCAGCAGCAGGATTACTTGTTGATGAAGCTTCGCAAATAAGACCATTGATTTTGATCTACATGGGTGTTGAAAAGACTAGAAAAGCAATTTTTCGTGCTGCTACAGAAACAGGATCTACTCTGAGGGGGAAGAATGCGTTTGATGTATTACCAGAGAAGAGTATGAGAAAAATCAATGCTTATTTCGAGGTAGCTCATCTCCAGGATTTTCCAACAGATAGTTTCATATGTTTCCAAAACCCTGAAGTGATAACAAAATCTGACAGGCCAATGGAATGGGGATGAAGAGACTCTTCTAGTTTAATACAGAAGTGTCGTAGATGAAGAATTATATGCCGGTCTGCTGTATTATTTTGTATGGTTTATATTATGTACTGTACTGTATTATACAGGCATAACAATAGCATATGTAATAGAGGGTATGTAGTGTGCTCTAACATATCCTATGTTGTGTTATCATCAGTTATTATGCTGTGTTGATTTCAAAGATGTTTTTACGCAGAATAAATGTAAAAAATCAAAAAATTCACAAATTTTTAACTCAAAAACATCTTGATTTAAATCAATCGATTTAAATCAAACAACCCTGTATAAATCTGATATCTACATTATAGATCTTGTAAATTTGACTTCAATAAACATCGATATACAGAAAGACAATATATACAATATACAGAAGGCATATACCATAGGCCTTTGTGGAGATGGATTTTCTACTTGGGTGGAGCTAGGAGCTACATCTGGCACAGATTTTCATGTGCTTGATCTGGAATGTTTGATATGTCGGTATTGGCATCACTCCAGTAGTACTAGCAGCGAGCAAGTGTGCTACTAACTCACTCACTCACCTCAGTGATTGGTCAACCAATATTTTAGTGAATGTTAATTCTGCGTTGTTCTGTTATAAAAATCAAATTTTACTAAAACAATCAAAAAAATCGTTCGTTTTTTTTTTCCCAATCGATTTTTTTGAGAGCCAAAGTTTACCATATAAAATCGAATCTTATCAAAAGATATGTTCTATTACATTAAATTATTCGGAAGTAAGTCAGCATATGCATGTACTGTATTATACAGGCATATCAATAGAATATGTAATAGAGGGTATGTAGTGTGCTCTAACATGTCCTATGTTGTGTTATCATCAGTAATTATGCTTTGTTGATTTCAAAGATGTTTTACACAGAATAAATCTGAAAAA
>CALYOO010000293.1:0-43750 GCA_945261195.1 Cryptosula pallasiana
TAAATATTTTATTTTCACGCGAATACAAACCAATGTTTTCACGGGAATAAATAGTTTATTTTCACGCGAATGGAAACCGTTGCTTTCGCGGGAATAAATATTTTATTTTCACGCGAATACAAACCAATGTTTTCGCGGGAATAAATAGTTTATTTTCACGCGAATAGAAACCATTGCTTTCGCGGGAGTAAAAAAAATAATTTTCACGCGAATAAAAACCAAAGCTTTCGCGGGAATATCGCGTGAAAAAACTGCTGAGCCATAGATATATTTTAAAGGTTTCATAGGGTTAATTAGTACAGCTTTAGCTATTTAAGAACCAGTGTTTTCACACAGAAAGCATCCAGTTCTACAATAGCTAGCAAGGAAGCAACATCTACACACCAACTACTACATTTACTTGAAACTCAATAAGGTGAGAATCACTAAATAATTCTTTAACATATACTGATAAAAAACTTCAACTAGTTTTGCTATAATACTTCAGAAAGTTAATTTTATGTTTTAATATTTTGTTCTTATTAATAAAAGATCAAATAGTTTCACCATAACGCATAAGAAAAATTATTATGGTTTTGATTATGTGTTTATTTTATAAATATCTAGTTAGTTTATTCTTTTCAAAATATTTTTCAAATTCCAGCCATTTGTTACATATTTTTTACTCTCTTTTCAGTTCCAACTTCCGACTGAACGCTCTGAATATGAATGAAGACCGTAATACCTCATTTCTCTCAACATTCGAACCATACTCTGATGATAAAGAAAATATCCCTCCTGATTCACATCTAATAAGAAGGAAACTGAACACAATTCGACCAAAGCCATGGGATTCGGATAGAAATAAAACGATTGACTATACTTGGACTTTGAAAGCACCATCTCCTTCTCATCTTTCCTGCTTGTCAAAAAATGCTGCTAGTTTGCTCAATTCTTGCGATACCAATGACAGAGTAATGATTGGAAGGTTTCAACCACTTCACTTAAATCAAACGCCATCACTTCTCGAGATAGTCTCCATCGAACGACCAACTGAGGATGTATATAAAAACTTATGCATTATCCGCTACAATATCGAAACATTTGGCAACAGACGACAAGTGAGGTCTATGGTGAGAAATGAGGATTACAACAAATTAGCTCCAACACAACCGGATGTTCCAAAACTGGTGGTTTTTATGGGATTCGATTCAGACAAGCATCCAATCTTTCACCCTATCAACTTCCCATCCAATATTTCCCTTGAGGAAGCTAAACAGCTAAGTAGATTAATAAAAAAAAACACCTACTCAGTTGATCAGTATGGTTCGTATCGCAACGCTCTCGCAATTTGCTGTTGGAAGTGTAATCAGTTTTGAATCTCCTCAAATATCAACTCAGTTAACATTACCTAATGGAGATGTGGTGATGAATGCGCTACTGGTAAACTACAGATGTTTGCAATATGATGGTTTGATGATGGGAGTTCTATATATACCTGAAAAACACGCTAGCAATGTCAAACAAATTGGAACAGGAGTCATACTTGTAAGAAATCGTGAAGTTAGTAGATTTGGTTATCATCGTCATGATATAATCACATTCACAGCATTACAAGCGATAGAAACGGCTCAAAACCTATCCAACAAACTTGATGATTCCAACCAGATGAAGTACTTTACTACAGATGAGGTTGTTGAGAACAAGGTCTTAGTGCTTTCAATGGGAGTGGGAAACACATCTTCTACATCTTTGAGAGAACCAGCGCCCCCTGGTGAAAACTATATTCAAAAAGAGCATGTCAGACAAGACAACATAGTGAGTATTTTTTATTCAATGTAAACTAACTGATATAAGTAATACTTCCAATTAGATAATATTTATTTATAAAGCAATTATTTTTTGTTTTGCTTTAGATAGAAGAGAGAGAATCAAAAACACTTGATGAAAATTATGCTCAAGAAAAAACAAACTGAACAATATAACTTGGTGAGTTACTTCCCTTTACTATATAATGTTAACTAACCAATGTAAAAAGAACTATAATTCAAATTATGTAATTATTTTACATTTTTGTTTAATCATCCTATACTAATACATAACTTTTGATTTTAGTTCATTATGGAATCAAAAGTACATAGAACAGAAGTCTTCCTTCCTAGTTATAACATCAGTACAACAATGACAACATTGTAAAGAAAAAGACTATCAACCATTGATTGTCATTACAAGTTGTAGTGCTTTGAATTACTTAGTATTTACTAACTCTAGCTATATTATACAAGAATATTTTGCTACTTATTATGTAATAAATGTATATAATCATATATTGATTCAATGTAGTCTCCTCATTCTTCTCTTCTCTCTCAAAATATCATATGAGTTCGAGTTATGTAAAAAAATTATCAAAACTTGAATATAAATATGTACATAACTAACCATATATACATGAATGTATAGAAAACTAAAAAATCTCTCTCCTCTCTCTCCTCTCTCATCTCCCATCTCTCCTCTCTCCTCTCTCCTCTCCCCTCTCTCTCAAGATACCATATGAGTTCGAGTTATGTAAAAAAGTTATCAAAACTTGAATGCCATACATTCAAAATCTATATGCCATATAAGTTCAAATTAAGTAAAAAACTAATCAAAACTCAAATGCCACTCAAATGCCACTCAAATGCCACTCAAGTACCCCTCAAGTAAAATACAATATAAACTCGGCGAATTCATCCAACGCCGTAACCCATTGTCTCAACTCCAAGGTCAGATCCACAAAAAAACACTTGGTAGGGAGATCTGCTCATATATTACTACTGGTGTATAGTGGTAAACATTTGTATAACACATTTATCCAGAAAACATTGGCAACAGCTAAACCTGGTAAGAGTCGGGCAACCCCTGATGAGGGCCGTGACAATGGACTTTCTAACGAAGGTCAAGTGCAATGCGTTATAAGCAACTTTTTGATATATTGCTTCTGCCTCTGCAAGAAGCTGTACCATGATTTCGCTGGGATGTTTTAAGCCAGTTACACAATTTGCATGCTGTTCAAGGTCAATAAATTGAAGAGATGAGTTTTTGCTGTCAGGGGAACCTTCAACCATTTTCAAACAGTTGGCACAAAATCTCTGCTTTTTGCAATTAATCTTTTGCAGCTTTCTAACAATGTAGCCTCCAATGTATGCTAATACATTGAGCCCTTGATTCTGCACATTTTCTGGAACGGGAACGTGAACTGACATATTACTATATGTATGATCAGAACTCGAAAACTTTTGCTCTGAAGCATGTTTTACCATACTTGGATTTGTCGATGCTATGTTTCAACCTCCTCACTCTATGAATTTGCTTGTTAACTTGTCGTTTGAGAGCTCTCTTTCTTGGGGTCATAGTATTAGATGCTAAGGTACATTAAAGCTAATCATAGAAAACATTTCGTTATATTATGATCATCTCAATAAGTATATGCAAAACAGAACAGGTTACATTGCAACAGAACATAAAATAGCTGCATACAAAGCACATATCTATACGCAGCACATGTAATGTTAGATTACCCATAAACACCATATGCCACATCCAATATTTATATGCTGAGTAAACTGCATTACAGTCATAGACCAGTCAGCGTCATCCAATAGCAAAAGAGAAGATTGCACAACTCCTCATATCTTTTCACAGAATCAGGTGACGCACAACATGACGGAGCCGAGGGAGCTTAGAGTGTTGAGAGGCATGCTGAGCTGAAATATGTGAAACCTTACATTGAGTGCTGGGCATATTTGCAATCGTCTGTCAACTGTCTCACAAGAGCTTTCCTAAAGTTATATAAAATACAAAGTTGCAGAGAATAATTGTTTTTAGCACAACTAAGGACCTAGAGTAGCTACATGAAACATGCAATTGACACAAAATATACTAGCACATAAAAATATTCAGCATAACCTGTAGGTGATAAATAATATGCACTTAAAAATCAAATGCCAAATTTGTAACAATGTATTCAGATACCTGCGCTGTAAGTTGACGATCGCGAGGTTTTTTCCGATTGCATGCTATTAAAGCAGGGGGATTCGAGATTTTGAACAGGGTTGGTATGGCATTCCAATTTAGCTTGTCTCTGTAGACATTTGCAAACTGGGACTCCTCAAATGCTCAGCACAAAGATACTAAAACAAATACCTATGAGTATCAACATTCATTTACATTTGAAAGCAAATATATTTACTTCATTGAAACCAATATTTAAAAATAGAAGAGCCACATTTTCCATCATCAGAATTCAGTCTATTGCTTATCAAGACAATGTGTGCCTAGAATCACCTCTCCTGGTTTTTATTTGAGTTCACTATCTTATTATAAAGGCAAAAAGAACAATAAAAAATTTTCAACATCAGTATACTTTCAACACTTACATTAGACCGGTTCAGCTGAGCAGAAGATCTTCCCATCAAGTTTTCAGTCTTGGCATTAGCCAACCATCTTTTACATCTAAAAATTGTCAAATATATCATAATAAAACCGATGGTTTTGTTTTTTTGACAAGCACAGACAAATTCATTAGGCTTTTGAGATGATATATGTAAAATAAAATATATTATTTAATTATTATTATTATATTTAAATATTACTACTAATAATAATAAAAAAATAATCGAAAGTAGTAGTAGTTGAACTTGTTAGTATTAGTAGTAGTACTAGTAGTAGTACTAGTACTAATAGTGGTAGTAGAAGTATTACTAGTAGTAGTAGTACTACCAGTAGTAGTAGTACTAGCTAGTAGTAGTAGTACTACTACTAGTAGTGTTTTTTGTTTTGCCAAAAGCAATCATTAATAATTATAATAATCATGTAATCAGAGTCACACCTGGTTTCATCCCTTGGGAAACGAAAAAAGCTCAAGTTTAAGTTAGGGCAACATGACGCATAGTGTTATGTTTCAGATAGAAGAATGATATAGGTTTGCCTTGAGCACATGTATTTCACAGCCATTAGTTACCTTACAGCTAGTCAAAACTGTCGTCATGCTCAACTGCTACTGATATCACGTGAGCATAGCCTACTGAAAGAAACCTAGCATTCTACATTTCCTTTCACCAAAACAAAATTGCTCTCAGTAAAATGTATAAACTGCAATAACCTTGACAGTAAAATTTAAACATAATATAGGTAAGGCATATGCATAACTGTAATTGTAAAACAGATAGTAAAGACAACTATAAATGTTGAAAACATCAACCAGTCTTGTTGCAGGGGTGTCCGGTTAGCAAACATAATCATGCGGGTAACTAGGTTTATGCCTTACTCTAGTACTGGGTGAACGGAGAACCTGGGAAGTGTTTGGCAGTACGTTGGAACCGGTAGATTCTCTATTTGCAGAGGGAGGCACTAGAGCCAAGTTGCTTTGATTGTATCTCTGACCGGTTTGTAATTCTACAGTATTATTACCACAGCGTGCAGCTACTACTATTGGTTCAGAATACTCTGACTGACCCTTAAGGTTACTCTGCTTTTTAACTTTTACCAGGTCACCAACTTGAATGTCCTGATCAATTGGTGCTCGCCTGCTATCAGCGTACTTTTTCATTTTGTGTTGTTTAATCTTAACTGCCTCATCAATGTCAGTATCAGCTGCTGGTACCATAGTGGTATCTAGAGTCAACGTCGTTTTCATTTGTCTCCCATGAAGCAAAGCACTAGGGGATGTACTAGTAATGGTGTGAGGTGTTGGCCTGTATGCTTGAAGGAACTCTACCACACTCATTTTCCAATCTCTGTGCTCAGCAACAGTCTTCTTAATAACATTCTTGAGAGTTCTATTGAACCTCTCAACTTCTCCATTAGCTCGTGGATAATATAAGCTACTCTTGTAATGCTTAATGTTCCGCTCCTCAAGATATTTCTCAAACTCACCAGAGACAAATTGTGAACCATTATCACTCACTAAAGACTCCGGATACCCTTCCCAAGCAAAGACTACATCTAGCCAATCCATGACGCTTTTAGATGTAACAGATTTCATAAAACCAACCTCAGGCCACTTAGATCTGTAGTCGATGAGCACAACTGCATAACGACAGTTTTCATTTGCTATCGCAAAAGGACCTGTGATATCAATTCCAACCTTCTGCCAACAGCGCTCCGGTGATGGAACTGGTTTCAATGGTGCATTGCGGGATACACAAACATTTTCTGCACAGACATGACAATTACTAACAGCCATTTCTATCTGCTTATCCATGCCTTTCCACCAATACAAGGATCGCAGCTGACTTTTACACCTCGCCATGCCCTGGTGGTTCTCATGAGAAATCTGGATGAGCTTACTTTGATAGCTCTCTGGCACAACTGTTTTGCCACATCTCAACACCACATCACCAACTACGCTGAACTCGTCTTTTAATCTGCGATAGAAGTCATCCAACTCAGTTTGACCAACCCAATTGTGTTTCACCATTCGACACAATTCCTTTATGATGACATCACTCTTACAGGCAGCTACAAAATCATCTTTCTTAACAGCAGAAATGCCTGCCACCATTTCACTCTCCACATCTGCAAATGATCGACCTGCTATAGGCAGTCGCGAAAGCCCATCAGCTACAGTGTTCAACTCACCTCTTTGATATTCAATCACAAAAGAGTATACCATTAGCCTTGACCTCCACCTAGAAACTCTATGACTTGCTCTCTTGTTAGTAGAACCGTATATTGTAGTCAAAGGACAATGGTCAGTAACTAAAGTGAAATGCCTACCCCATAAATACACGTGCCAGTGCTCAACAGCCCACAGACAAGCGAGAGCTTCCAACTCTAAAACACTATTTTTCCTCAGTTGTTGTCAAGGCTTTGGAAGCAAAAGCAACCACACACTCACGACCATCTGGATGAACCTGTGATAAAACCGCCCCTAAACCCTTCATACTGGCATCTGTTGTCACTTTGGTAGGAAGATGCTCGTCGAAGGCCGATAGTGCGGTACTACAAAACAAATTTTGCTTGACCTCATCTATGCATGTTTGCAACTCAAGACTCATGTTCAATGGTTCATCATTAGGCTGAAGAGCTTTTCGAATGGGCAAGGACAGCGCAGCCAAGTTTGGAAGGTGTTTATGATAGTACTGAATTAGACCAAAGAAAGTCCGAAGTTCACCCGTTGTTGTTGGCTTCATTCCAGCAATGGCAGCTAGCTTGTCCTCTTGTGGCTGAATACGTTCTCCAGAAAGTAATGCCCCTAAGTAGTTCACCTTTGGTCGACCAATGACACACTTGCTGTAGTTCAACTTCAAATTGACACTATCTAGCTTTTGAATCACCTGCTTGAGCCTTGTATCGTGCTCCTAGTTAGATCTGCCATACACTAGAATATCGTCTAGATAGCACTGAACTCCCTCCTGGTTATCCAAAACAATACCCATCATCTTCTGAAAGAATGAAGGCGCTGATGCCAGGCCATATGGTATTCTTTTGAATCTAAATAAGCCCTCATCTGTAATGAATGCAGTCAAATCCCTCGAATCAGGATGCAGTGGTACTTGGCTATATGCTCCTTTTAGATCAAGAGTAGAGAACACCGTGGCACCAGATAACGAATTGAATACCTCCTCAATCTTTGGCAGTGGATGACAATCTATAACAATAGATTGATTCACCCTGGACAAGTCAACACAAAGTCCGATGTCATCACTATCCTTTTTACTGACGACAACAATAGGTGATACCCACTCTGAAGCATCTATAGTTTCTATGATATCTTCCGACACCAAACGTTGCACCTCGGCAGACACCTTACCCCGCAAATTCAGAGGTATAGGACGCCGCTTGGCAGTATGAGTAGCAAAATTCTGTTTCAGCTTGACTTTGTGAACAAACTTGGTGACATGACAATTTACACTCTGTACAGGGGCTAGCAATGACAATCTTGTAATTACATCCATACCTAGTATGGGTGTGCCATGTTCTACCACATACAGGTCTACTTCACAAGAATTTGCTTTAACAGAAACACGTCCATTAGCTACCCCACACACTGCGATTTCTCCGCCCGAGTAGTTTGCCAAACGCTTCCTAGGTTCTTTTAACCCAGACATGGAAAAGTACTTTTGATATACATCACGTGGAACTATAGAAACCTTTGCACCAGTATCTACTTGAAACAAAATGTTTTCACTAGCATCACCAGACACTGAAACAATTGCATTCATCATAATAGCACTGCCACTACTATCTATTGAGCCACTGCTGTTAATGTTAAAACAGTAAAATGAGTCATCTCCTTCTACACTGTCACAATTTGCTACTGAAAACCCCTTATTCTCATTAGCATAAACAATCTGATTGGTCTTAGCAATGGCAGTAGCATGCCTACACTTCTTACTATTAGCAAAGTGACCAACAGCCTTGCAATCACGACATATTTTACCTCTCGCAGCACATCTTGGGTCTGTCGATTTATGACCCACTTTGGAACAAGCATAGCACACCACATCACTGTCAGTAACACCAACCTTTGTAGCTCTATCTTGCCTAACCTCAGCATATCTGCTTGGTTTACTTACAGCGTGTACTTCGGCAAAATTTGTGGTCATACTATTATGTGACTCACTGCCAGTTACTGTACGTGTATCTTGGCTCACTGCTTCCATGGCCTTGGCTGTAGATATTGTTGTATCCAATGATAATAATGCATCCTCACGAGCTTTTTCTGCTGACAAGTACAAGAGTCTTTCGCGAAGTTTGTTTGAATGGCACTTCTCGATAATCTGATCTCTGAGCATATCCTGCTCACAAGCTGCTCCATAGCGTGTGTAGTTACAGCCAGAAATAAGCTCCCTCAGAGTATTCACATAATCTACCACGCTCTCATTGGCCAGTTGACTACGTTGTCTAAACCTTACCCGCTCAGCTACTTCATTGTACACCGGTGTAAAATGTCTCTTCATAGCAGCTCTAGCAGCAACACAAGTGTCATCACTAACAGGCATGTTAAAAAACAATCTCTGGCCTTCCACACCAAAAGAATTGATCAAATAAGCCTTCTGTGTCTGCTCATCTGCTCTCCCCAGCTGTGCCATAGTTGCATAATTGTCATATATCTTTATCCAAGTAGTCCATGGTATTGGAGGCTCTCCTGGGGTGCTCAAAAATGGAGGCGGTGTTGCAAATGCCATTGGTAAGAATTGGTTACTTGCTGCAGGAGTCCCCTGACTAGCTAGCTGTTCTGTATCTGACATCCTCGTCGCCAAATGTTATGTTTCAGATAGAAGAATGATATAGGTTTGTCTTGAGCACATGTATTTCACAGCCATTAGTTTCCTTACAGCTAGTCAAAACTGTCGTCATGCTCAACTGCTACTGATATCACGTGAGCATAGCCTACTGAAAGAAACCTAGCATTCTACACATAGTTGTTGCAATTTATTGCACTGCAGAGACAGAGAATGCTTTTCTTTTTCGATCCAGCCATGTTTTGACGATTAGACTGCAAGCTAACTGCAACAAAGGCGTAGATAATCTCTAATTGAGTGAGGAAAAAACGCACTACTTTGGCGTCTTGGTAAATGTCGTTGCTACAACACTTTGGACTTTAAAAAACAGCAAAATTTGAACATGTTTTGTAAATTTTCTAATGTCTTAGGCAAATGAACCAAGCAAAAGGCACCAATTTGATACAAAAGCAGTTTAAGGTATTGAAAGCTAAGTATACCCAGCAAGCAAAGACACATAGAAACAATGTTGAAACAGCGTTCAATGCGACGGAGAAACAAGTTAAAAATTTCAGCTGAAAGTGAAATGGGAATCAACATTTAAAGATGGTATGAGAAAACACATTGATTCTAGGGAGAACCGATGTTAAATCAGTTACACCGGATGAGAAATATTGGCCATTCATGGTGAACAATTTGAAAAAAGTGAATTGATTGCCAACGCTTAGGAAACCATTTGTACTGGTCATATGCCCTAAGCTTGGCTGGAATTATTTGCTTCAGATGGCAGCTTTTTAACATCTAGTCAAGAAAACAGAAACAATGTGAGGCGCAGCAAAATTTCTACCAGTCTTTCTTTGGGAGGACATGTTCTCTCAAGGATCGCTCAACATGCCTTCTGGACTTCACTGACCCATACCAGAGATATAGTACCCTCCATTTTCTTCTTCCCTTCCATCCAAAGAGGTTTTGTCCACACATTTTCGGAGGACTGCAGTAGAGAAAACAAAGGAGACTAGTGAAGACGTGATATTAGTAAACATTGACAGACGAACAAACCATTTCAAATCAGCAGAAAACTTTCAAAACAGTTGAAAAATGATGCTTGCTATTCACACATAATAGAGGACTTATAACAATACAGTTGTTTTAAACTATGAGAATATATAAATTATCGACACACACACGCACGCACACACACGTAGGTCTACCTAGTTGATTCTGAAATACCCTACACTACGAGGAAACGAGACACGAGGTGCACACTACTTCTACATGAACACAGTTACTAAGCGCTATTGACTACACTACTAGAGTAGATTCGGACAACTCTTTTGGCTAAACTTCATGAATATATTTACAGAACTTTATCGATTCCAACCATAATTTCTCTAAAAGTGCACAACTTCTGTTTTCCTAAGCTAGCGACCAGTTATGTAAAACAGAGAAGGATAGGACACTAAATATGATTATGTACAAGACACAAATACTGTCTGGTAACAACACAAAAAATAATTGAGAGGGACTTTCCCCATCACGGTGGTGAACAGGCAAACGAGCAAGTTGGCTTTTGATCCTGCAAAAGCCTGCACACTGAGTTTTTTAACACATTCGCTCTCTTAGCAACAGTCATAGACAGCTCAGGAACCAATGATTTACTGACTTTGCAAATGCCCTACAATAAAAAACTTGAAGGAATCACAAACACGCTTTCAATGGGCCTCTTAGATACACACTTGAAAGACAAATCACCTGCAAACTGTTCTATAGCAGAGCATACATTACCATGGTTTATTTTCACAGCTCCGTTTCGTGCAATGCATACAACTTCATATTTTGGTTCTTTGTCCAACCAAAAATATTACACTCAATACATTTCGCTACCTGCATCACAGAGTTGATGGCACTTCTCACCAGTTTTTTTCATTCTACCTAGCACGTTCTCATAAGAAAATTCCAGTTTTGTGTTCGGACTAGCTGCATAAGTTTCACAATAATCAGCTAAATGAATAAGCGAATGCACATCGTAATTACAGATTGTGCTGAGTTGAAGACTCCTAGGCTCTTTCACAAATGAAATAAGAAGGTTGCGTGCATAGGATATATATAACGACTTGAAGTTATCAGCATTATCAAACGGTATAAACATGACAACTGACAAACACATACCGTGGTGGTAATACGCTGCTGGCAACATGCCATCAAGTACCAACATCTCAGTATGTAACCAAAACCGCCGCCATTCCATGGCCTTTCATCTGTCCAACCCATTCAAACTCGGAGGGCATCCTACCATGCAATCTCACCAAACCATCTGATACCCAACGTCGTTTAGCAGCTGAGAGCCTGAACCGCAATGTTTAATCTGATTTTGGACCATTCGCCAAGTGACTTTCAGCATTGCAAAAACATTATCAACAATGATCTGGGCTGATGAATGGTAAATTATAAAACTCACTTGTTCACCTGTTATGTTTCACCCAGGGTATCGTTCGATGATTTTTGATGATAGTAGACATGCTGCATTCCGCAGAATGTGTAAGGATACTTTGACACCATTAATGTTCTGATCAATTGTAGGTATAGATATTTTCATTCTTGTAAACACGATAATGTTTCCAAAAAATGCTAGAGCCATGCATGCTACCAGAAAGTTCGGTAAAAGTACAAAATATAACAAGCATGATCTAACTATTTCCTACTTTATTTATTTAAGCTGTATAAAATACAAAAGTTGAACATATGAATATATAATCGAGATGATCATGGAGAGTTTTGTTCTGGTAAAATGGGATTGAAGTGTAACCTCTTTACATAATCATCATGAATTGTATAAATCGACTGCCACTAAACGCTATTTTAAGTTTTGTTCCTCATTTCGATAAACAAACCTTCATAAGTTGATAATTGTTACGCATCAGAAACTAGTCTGAGACAACGTGAACAGTTATGAACAAATAGTAACAACATGTAATAAAAAAATAATGAAATATATTGGAAATTATTGCAGCGAATTGGACAGTCAAGCACATGAGTGTGGAAAAGGTAAAGTATATTGTTGTGGAGAGGGTGAAATAAATTGTAGTGGAGTAGATGAAGTGAGTTGTTGCGCAGAGGGTGACATGAGTTATTGCGGAGAGGGTGAAGTGAGTAGTTGTGGAGAGGGTGAAGTGAGTAGTGGTGGAGAGGGTGAAGTGAGTAGTGGTGAAGAGGGTGGAGTGAGTCGTTGTGGAGAGGGTGAAGTGAGTAGTGGTGGAGAGGTGAGGTGAGTTGTTGTTGAGTTGTAGCAGAAAGTGATGGCATCGTATATTGAGGAATGTTGATTGCAATGTTGTGTAAAACTTGCTGAATTTGAAGCGTAGCACTGGAGCGTTGCAGGGGGCTCTCAAACCATCTTACTTGCTCACTGACACTTGCACTAAAATGTGTATAGGCGTGAGCAGCTTGGCGTGGGCTCTGGTTTCAGCAAGTGTTCGTAAACTTGAAGTTTTGCTTACAGCGGATGATTACTGATCAGATTGTTGCAAACTTTGTTTGCGCCCTCTTTCGGCTGTAGAAGCTGCCAGGTCTACATTGGTAGCGCCTCTATCTGTATACTGCAACAATAAACGATAGACCTGTATTAAAAAATGTTGTGCTGTGATGTTATGCCTTAATCAAAAGCCGTATATTTAGAGTCATGACAACTCTGAAACAGGCGCCATTTCTTTCCAATGCATTTGTTGCTCAGATGCCGCAGTATTTGACTGAATGGTCAATTTGCTCATTCTAATGCAAGATAATCATGATAGTCTATTTCAATGAAATACAGTTCGAGCCTGGGGCAGCCCAAGAAGACTGTTTCTGGGTACAAAATACAAATTATTTTATTTTAGGTAATTCCAAAACGATTCGTTTTTCACCAACTACTTATTTGTTTGTACATCAAATGTATTTTGTTGCATACATATTCAGACAGCCAACTTTAGTCACAAATGGTATCAAGTATGTTCAAAAGTGTGGTACATTATGTAAGAAACAAAGCAATGATTGTGGCCAGAATTACAATCATTACACACCCAAAAACTGAAAGACAAGGGCACGCTGAAAAATGTATTATTACAATCACTATAAATGGTAACAGGTATGACGTAAACGGTTTGCATTGTAAAGCCTCAGCAAGCACATTGCAACTCCCCTTGACGTACTAAAGCCAAAATTTCAGATGAGCCTGATGTACTGCCTGTAGTTTTGCGATCTCCGACAAAGCAAATGGATTGCAGGCTATGCCAATGGAGGTGAGCATGATGTCTGCCGAAGCAGATAATTCTTCTAGGTATGACAATGGTATAGCAATTGGGAGTTTAAACGAATAGATGTTGACTTCCATAGTATTAAAATGAAGTATGAGGACTTTCAAAAAACTATGGCCACAACTGCTAAAATAAGTGTAGTAGTATGTGAAATGGGTGATCTGGACCAGTTTTTTCGCCCTCGAATATTTGATCATAAAAAGTCCTAATTTGGATGGAAGTATGTAAATTTCTAAAGTTGCATATTTTTCCAAAGCGAAACTGTGGAAAAATGATAATGAAGAAACAGAACACATTGGGGTTTGGTGTATACAACTGTCATATGACACGGGACTTCAGACAATGTGCTGGTCACGCTTGCTTGTTGTAAAACACCGCTCCTTTATTATATGCAACAAATTCTTTAAGTATCAATTGGGGGTCAAAAAGTAGGACATTGAGATTGACAGATAGGTAAAGGGTTTGTATAATAGATTGTATAATAAATGATAATGAAGAATAGTATAAATGATCAAGCGCTAAAAGGCGTCAAAGGGCTCTTTAGAGAGCCTAAACATACCGAGGCGGATCCGTCTCATGTAAGAAATTTATTTGGAGAAGGGAATACGAGCTGGCTACGGCAAAATGCCAAGCAAAAGGGAATACGTGGGTATAGCAAGATGAGTAAAGCCGAACTCCAGCATCGTATGACAGGTGACAAATCAAATATCATCGGTCGCACCACCACTGGCAGACCTATAATGGTCACCGGAACTCACAAACTCCAACCATCCGATCCAGTAGACAGCGTGAGAAATCTATACAAACCATCAACAGCTTGGATGCGTCAAGATGCTTAGCGACGAAGGTTTGGGAATTATGCAAAACTTACTAAATCCGAGCTTCAAGATATAACTCGAGGAAACCGGCGTCTCACACTATCAGATCGGAGTATGAAAGAATTAAAATCATTGGCTAGAAGTAGAGGTGTGCCATTTAGATATAATACGAGAAAATCTGACTTGGTAGATCCACTGCGCGGCGATGCTGATGATACACCACGTGTAGAGATAATACCCACTTTTACTAATAATTTGGTTGACAAATCTACGGTGGAGGTTTCCAGTTATCGGTCTGCGGACATTGAATTTTTGTGGAATCAAGCCACACCCGATATGATTAGTAGAATTCAAAACACATTTGGTGGTACTAAAAAGATATGTGTGAGTGCCGAGTGTATATTTGTCCATAAAGAGCGCTAGGATTTAACGACTAGATTTTGGGGTAATCCAAGAGGTGGCCCGATAGAAAATATGCCATCCACTGATTTCGATAAAGTGTTTGAAAGACAGTTATCGCATATAACAGTCAAGATTGATGAGTTTACTCAAAATGGATCTTCATGGAATTTGATGCTTGTGCCAAGGTTTTATCTGGAGATATACCGATGGGAGCCATTAAGAGGTGGTACCTATGTGCCAACACCCAAAGCCCTAGCTAGTAAAAAAGCTGTCATCAATGTCGACAACAGCGGCGCTAAGACCATGACTGAAATGAAAGAGATTGCCAAGTCGTTGGAGATAAAATTTACCAGCAAGGCGAAAAAATCTGAGCTAGCGGAGGAAATACAAAAGGTGGATGTGTTGGAACACAACAAATGCTTTTTGTGGTCTGTACTGTTATGTCTATTTCCAGCATCGGACCATGTAGATCGACTAGCCAACTACAAAAAATTTGAAAACAAGCCGCACACTAAGATGCTAAAGTACCCAGTAAAAATAAATCAGATCCAAAGGTTTGCTGACAAGAATAACCTGTTGGTAAATGTATTTGAATGGAAGGGAGAAAAAAGTCGACTAGAGATTATTCACACGGACAATCGATTGTACAAGGAAGATCTACCGGAAGTGAACCTGCTTTTATACAAAAACCACTACATGTGGATAAAGAGCATGTCGGCCCTGATGTATACTCAGACTGATCACAATACTGGTAGTAAGTTTACGTGTCTCCGATGCCTTCACCACGCTTCATGCGAGCGAACTTTTCGAGATCACATTGAAAAGTGTTTGACGGTCCATGATGGTACATGCGTGCCAAAGATGCCAGAGCCGGGAAGTGTGATGGAATTTAAGATAATCAAAAATATGGAAAAAGCACCATACACGGTCTATGCCGACTTTGAATCAATCATAGACAAAGAGACCAAGGTACACATAGCGTGTGGGTACGGTGTACACCTTGTAAATGGCTTGGGTGAGTCATTGAAGTTTAACATACACCGGGGCGAAGACTGCATGGAGCGCTTTTTTGAGGAACTAGATGAGGTAGAAGATTTGGTCGACAGCATCCCAATAGCCAAAATGATCATCACTGTGGAGCAAGAGCGAGAGTTTAAAGCTGCAACTAAGTGTTACATGTGTGGTCATGAGCCTACACCCAAAGACTGGTTAGTAAAAGACCACGACCATTTGTCAGGATATTATAGAGGACCAGCGCATAACATTTGTAATCTCAAGCATAGGCAAACAAAAAATATCAAGGTGATTTTTCACAACCTCCGAGGTTATGATTCTCACCTCATTGTGAAAGCCTATGAAGGATTTGTAGATGAGAAAACTGGTCAGTATAAAGGGGGAATAGATGTTATTGCCAACAGGGATGAAAAGTACATGTCTATGCGGATGGGTCGCTTTGAGTTTATGGACAGCATGCAGCATCTCAACAGCTCTCTAGCCAAGTTAGTGGAGGGTCTGGATGATTATCCTCACTTGAAACACGAAGTTCCCAAACACGCCAACCTACTAGCTCGAAAAGGAGTGTATTCGTACGAGCACATGGATTCACATGATAGATTCCAAGAAACGAGGCTACCGAAGCAAAAAGACTTTGCTTCATCACTCGACAATTATGTGGGTATAAGCGATGCTGACTACAAACACGCTCACAACGTATGGAAAAGACTGGATTGTAAGACCTTGGGAGACTACCACGACCTATACCTCAAGACGGATGTATTGCTTTTGACCGATGCTTTTGAGAGGTACAGAACAACAGCAATGAATGAGTATGGCCTCGATCCGTGTCACTACATCTCCTTGCCATCGCTGTCATGGGATGCATTGCTCAAGATGACAGGGCAGAAGTTGGAGCTCATCACTGACTTGGATATGTATAATCTTGTAGAGAGTGGCATTAGGGGTGGTGTGTCTACTTGCAGGGGTCTGCGCTATGCCAAGGCAAACAATCCGTACATCAAGGGATACGATCCGGAAAAGAAATCAACCTACATCATGTACGTGGATATGAACAACTTGTACGGATGGGCAATGTCACAAAAATTGCCTACCGGTGGGTTCAAATGGATAGAGTGCAAAGATGATATGACATTGGGTGACATTGAGATTGATGACGTTGAAGGGTACATAGCAGAGGTGGACTTGGAGTATCCGGAAAAGCTGCACGATGAACACCATGACGACCCACTAGCACCCGAATCCATCAAGCCTGATCATTGGTCAGAGTACATGCATTCTGTGGGAGAACTAAACAAGGCTGGAGAACCATGTTATGCCAAAGTTCCTAAGCTAGTGCCCAATCTTAGAAACAAACAAAAATATGTTGTCCATCATGAGATCTTGAAGTATTACCTAAAGAAGGGACTGCGTGTGACCAAGGTACATCGAGTCCTGAAGTTTAAAGAGGAAGCCTGGATGGAGCTGTATATTCGACTGAACACCGAGCTGAGGAAATTGGCCAGGACAGACTTTGAAAAGGACTTTTTCAAGCTACTGAACAATTCGGTGTTTGGTAAATCGATGGAAAACGTCCGCAACCGGATCAATGTAGAACTAACCGTAGACGAGAGTCGAAAGCAGAAGCTTCAAAACCGGTATCGATTTAAATCTACCAAAGAGTTTAATGAGCATCTGACGGCAGTACTCATGAATAAGGTTACAGTGCAACTGAACAAGCCCATATACGTTGGCCAGGCCATTTTGGATCTCTCCAAGAAGCTCATGTACGAGTATTTTTATGATGACATCCGAAAACGGTATCCCAGGGTCCGGTTGATGTACACGGACACGGACAGTTTTGTTCTGCTCATCGAAACGGAAGATTTTTACAAGGAGATGCCATTAGACAAGTATGACACCAGTAATTACCCCGAGGACCACCCGTGCTACAGCGATAAGAATAAAAAGGTGATTTGTTTGACAAGGACGAAGGTGGTGGTCAGCCGATATCAGAATTTGTAGCTCTGCGAGCCAAATCATACTGTGTAGAAGGTGTGGGGTTCGGGATGAAAAAGTGCAAGGGAGTTAAAAAGTGTGTTACCAAAAAACTAACTTTTGAAACGTACAAGCAATGTCTGGATACAGGAAATCAAGCTCCAAAGGCGTGGATGACAACGCTCCAATCGAGAAAACACTTGATTCAGACTTACGCTTTTAGCAAGAAGACCCTATCAGCCTTTGATGACAAAAGGTATTACCTAAACTCTATAGACAGTCTGGCACACGGACATTAGAAAATCAAAGAGTGTAAGTAAATGGCTAAAGAAATACCCAAGCATATATTAGAATTGTTTGATCGTGTAAGCCCTCCAGTCTACGATGAATGTATAGAATCCAATACAGAATATATTAACTACGGTAAATAGTACAATGGACCAACTCGCAAAATTTGCAAATCTGAGCAGCTGTGGATGAATGCGCCAGCTGATCAAAAGTGGTTGTATGAAATGAGTCTCAAAGATTTGAGGGTCTGTGCTAAAAAACGTGGTATCAAGGGATGCAGTAGTAAGAGAAAAGCCGAATTGCGCGACGTACTTGCCAAAAAAGAATGAGGCATTTTATAGTCCAAAGGCTATAAAATATCTTAAGACATCAAAATGTATGCAACACCAGCGGCTACGATACTTCCATCGATCAACGTATTGGTAGCCCCATGAACATCACGCTCCGACCTATCCAATAGCACAGGAGTTTTAGGTGCTGCCTGTATAACTGGCTTAGGTACCGGTGCTGGGTGTACAACTGGCTTTGGAGCAGGAGAAGGTGCCGGTGCTGCCCGTACAACTAGCTTTGGTGTCGGTGCTGTCTGTACAACTGGCTTTGGAGGAGGCGCTGCCACAGTTACCACAGGAGAAGGTGTCGGTGCTGGGTGTACAACTGGCTTTGGAGGAAGAGATTTATGTGATGGTTTAATGCCTATTGTATCAAAACTCCTGGCTACCCTGATCTCATCGTTGAAACCTTTTACGCTTTTTCCTAGCTTGTTTAGATTCATGTCAGAGGGAATGATGTACAATCCCTTGGCAATGTTATAATCAATGATGCCCTGAGTCTTACTTAGAGCATCTTCAAAGTTTTTGATAGACTCTTCTAAAGACTGTTTTTTGGCAATCAGATCGTTGACCAAGACTAAAAACTGCTGTTGACTTTCTAGAGAAGAGCCCGCCTGTCTGGCTTGTACCTGATCAGCGAGTAGACAGTATACGTATCCCCTGATAGATTCATTTAGTCGTACTATGCCGGGGTTTGTAAAGCTTTTAGAGTGATCCATAACAAGTCGATTAAAGTCAAAAGGTTCTTGGTTTACGGAGATCATCTTTACGCCGACATTTTTGTTCCAAGGTTTAAACTGGTAGTAAGTACCCCAATCACCGCCCTTGGGTTTAATGTCCATGTAGGCATTTGGTTTTCCGGTGGCGAGAAAGGTCGGTAGTTTCTTATCGAGACCTTTGGCTATCGAAGTCATTTTCAAAATTTCAATAGACCTCTGTATGTAACCCAATCCGTCGGCCGGTTGATCTATGATGGGTATACCCATCGGAACGACGCCAAATTCATTTAAGAGTTTTTGATATTCAGTCTTGTTGTAAGGATTGTTGTGCGGATTAAAATCTTGATCGTTAGGATTTCTAACCTCCATTTGAGCCAAAATCTTCTTAGTCTGGAATAGCACGTGAAAAATCATTATGGATCTCGTAAGTGGTAGACCTCTGGTGAGATGATCTTTACTCACTCCACAAAGCGTTGACGCGCAGTACAGGGCAAACTTGTACTGTTCGGTGTAATAACTGATTCTGTCGTTATACCACCTATCTACATTGTCAAAGTTATCGACGGACAATGGTTTCGGTGTAATGTCTACAAACGTTTCACTAACTCCGTATTTGGTTTTGTTTTCGCGACCTACGGAAACTACAATGTCTAGTCCGTAAAAGTCAATAGGATAAGCGCTATATAACCTTGCCATTTATTAATAAATGACAACACATACTATAACAAAAACTGGAAGGATTGAGCTCGATGCTCCGGTATACGCAACCGCTATCAGCCTACAGTCTATGTCATTTTACATGAATATGTATAATTTGACAGAGAGAACCATCTACCAAAAACGTGGCCACCCACTCGTTGAACTCCCTCCGTGGTATTATACGTATGACAATATCACCCGAAAACTACCAAGGGCAATAACAGTCGAGCCAAATACATTGAAAGTGGAATTGGGGAAAGGAACCATTCATGGCGGGTTGAGTAAGGTGATCAAAAACGGATATCTGTACCGGACCCCACTGTGTCTGTACATACATGTCCATGGTATTGACACATCAAAAAACTTTTTGAATGGAAAACGCAGCAACTTGTTGGCAGCGATTCACGCGGACAATACGGATGTTGGCAATGTAGTACATTACCAGCCCATAAACAAATGCAAGCGCATGCATAACGGCGAGATTAACGAGTTGCTAGTAACGATACAAGATGATAGGGGTAATGATTACCAAGGGGAATTTGTGGCTGAATTGTCGATACAATAAATGTTTGGAGTAAAATCGTATCATCGTCAACGAAGGATACACAATGTTAGAGCGAGTGTGTCTAGCAAGCCTTCGCCGACAGAGTTAATGTTTACGTTTTCATTGCCCAGCAACTCTGTGATCCAAGAAATCATATGCTACTCACCTGATAATGTGGATAACGGACGAATCGAGTTTACTATCGATGGAGTTGTATTTTCATATGGAAATGTGTCGTCGCACCAAGCCAATTCTATAGATTTAGTTATAGACCGAGGAGTGTCTGGTATCACGTGCCGTCAGATTTTAGTGTATTACGAATCATAGAATAAATGTTTGGTAGAAAAAGTTTTCAGAGAACAGTGCACACGGTCTAAGTAGAACGACTACCCGCAGACTTGCCAACGGATAACTGCGTGTTTGCCCCAGTATTTCCCACCAACTCGCGTATGAGGGACATCATGATTTACAAACCGTACATACCGGGTAGAAATATCACGATAAAGTTTTACAATGATGAATCAGTGGTCATACTGACAAAAACAGGACTCGCAATCAACAAGCTGCATTCAATAGATTTGTCTGTCACCGGAATGGTGCCAATCGAGGTTGAGTCTACCAGTGCACCTCACTTGGTCATAGTTTACGACACTTAATAAATGGCAACTATAGCGATGATGGTAGCAGGGGCAGTAGTAAATGCTGTGGCTTTCACGGGGGGCAATTACTTGTTTTCCATGATTGATAAAACCGGAGCAAAGTCCGAGGTTCAGCGGCACAACGCGGCGATGGAAAAACTCAGTCAGGAGCAAGCTGACTACAACACGAAACGATCCAAAAATCAAGACCGACTGCAAACTCAGCTATCTAGAAAACAAGATGCAACCAATGAGTTGTATTCGGTCAACTCGGCTTTAGATACCTATAAAAACCTGTTTGGGCAAGACCCACAACTGCCACATCCCAATCTGAGAGAACCGACTCTCGAGTATACACCCAGCGATGAGCAGAAAAAATACTAAAATATGTTCGTGGGAGCCGGAACGTTGGCTAGTGTTGGTGCTATAGCATACTTTAATTAATTTAATAACTTTAATTTAATACGACTGGTTGTATTAAATTACTTTTTGTTATATTCGTATATAGCCAGTGCTATTAATGGAGCAATCATTATCCATATGTTATCTTCTAGAAACTCGACGGTGTTTTCCATCATATGCCAAAACGCTTTGGTAGCACCTGTGGAATTTACAGCCATGTCGCAAAAATACGCTGCCAGTTCTTCCAATTTCTTCTTGACGATCTTTCCTATACCGCTGCCAGCAATGTCGGCTGGACTAGTCGATTTCGGAATCGAGTCTTTGTCACCTTCCGAACCCAGAGAGTTTGCAACGGCCTCAAATATAGCAGCAAAAATACCCCCCACTGTGGTCACACTGGCAATACCCAATATGATATTTCGCTGTTTGCGCATCTTTTCAACCTCTTTTCCACAATCCCCCTTCAGGCTTTTTAAAACCTCATTGTGAGCATCAAGCTCGTCACGTAATCGTTGCAACTGTAATAGGTCACCTTCCGTCTTGTCTTCTTTAGCATCCAAGATGCTTATTTTTTCCATCGTATCAGCTGCTTTTGATGTTCCTACTTGAATCTGTCCTTCGAGAGTTTGAAATCGCTGGTCTATAGCCACCTGTTCACGTTCTGGCAATCTACCCTCTTGCGTATCAAGTGCTGTCATTTCCAAATTTTCTCCCACATCACGGTAGTTGAACTCTGCTGATGCCCTACTAATTTTGAGTCGATCAACGAAGACACTTACAGTGTTTTTTACTCCTGTACTTCGTGAAGACAGCCAGTCTTTAAAACTAGATAATGGGCTTTGAACAACATTAGATCCCTAGTGGCGGGTTCGACTACTTCCTGGTTGTTTTTTGCAAGCCTGCGTTGAAACTCTTTATCAATACCAAACAGACTTTGATACTCAGCTTTGGGAATACGTGGTTCTCGCAAAAACAATTTTGGATTTGAAACCTGAGTCAACCTCCGTCTACCTTCGCTGGTTTGGACAGCCAGATTGTTGTCCGAGAAAACAAATTTGCTGTGGACAAACCCTGTACATATGTCTAGACGGGATAAAACTACACCAATCTTGTTTTGGGTGTGTTGATCGACACCAGGTGTATCACTGGATGTCTCGGGTGCTTGATGAATGTCGTTTATCATGTCTCTAGAAAGAAAGTTGTCTTTGACGTACTTGTCATAGTCACCACCAATCTTAGCATAATCTACAGTTCCCTTTATCACGCCGTTTAATTCAGTTTCATTTGCGGGTTTTTTATCCGCTATTGTAGCTGCCAGCAACTTCTTAAACTCTACGGTTGTTTCACCCATAACGTTTGTACTAATAATTGTGTCTATGTCGGGCAATCCTCTTTCTAGGAGAATGCTATTGGCATTACTGATGGGATCATTATGAACATTGATTGACTGCTGTATGGAAGGGTCAACCCCTCCTGAAGCTTGTTCGATGAAACTTGTCTCATCTACGTCAGCATTAGTAGCGCTATCATTGTCGTGACCAAAATCTTTTCCTTCGACTTCCATTTTATTAGTATATAATAAATGGCTTATAACGGAGAACTAAATCACACCTTGTCGAAGAGATATCGACAGGGTCTCAAAGAGAATAAGGTGCACGCTAGAGTTAATCACAACCCATCTGATGCCAGTCCAGGTGATGAGCTGGTGGTCAAGATGCCAAAATTGGCTCCTACTACGGTACTGTACCCGAATTCCCTAAACTTCACTTATAACTACAAACTAAATTCTGGAAAGGACGAGACCGACATCCCTGATCACCTGACTTCGGCTATCGTAGAGAGTTTCAAGATGACCATCAAGGGCACTACTGTGTTTGACATTAACAACTATACGCACCTGGCAATTTTTCGAGAGTTGTGGCACTCCAAGTACAAGTACGAGAAGGAGCTGACTCACAGAGGCATCCAATCCGAGGCTACAAAGAAAAAGAGACATGGTATAAATGGTGCAGCTGACGACGTCCTGGCTTCAATACACAAAGAGAGGTACTCTTTTTACTTGGGATCTTTCCAGACGGAAGCCGCATTTACTCCTCAGGCCTTACACAACACCGTCGAGTTTCACATCAAACTGTCCAGCGGAGAGTACACTCTCAAAAACATCTGCCTTGAGTATGACTACGTGCAAGAACCGACGATTGCCAGCAGCATTACTCAAAAGTACTCCAATCACGTTCACCTCATCAACGAATACAAGGCCCGCACCACAAAAGAGGTGTCGGCTGCAGAATCCAACTTTGAGATAAACATCAACGCCACTTACGAGAGCCTGTGTTCCATCTTGGTCTTCTTTAAGCCTGACAACAAGGCCAGTATTGAATACAAATTTCCAAACATCACCAACGTCAAAGTAGACATTGACGGTGCCACCAACCAGCTGTTTACATCTGACTACCTGCCGGTGTACTCTTACACGGATGCCAAAAAATACTTTCAGATCGAGTCGATGGGAGAGTCGAACATGAATCAAGAGACTTTTTATACAGACAAGAACTGTCTGATTATCGACCTGAGAACGATCGACAATGAAATGTCTAGCGGCGTAGGCAGAGAGATCAAAGATTACATCAAGCTCAAAATCAGCAAGGGAGCTTCTGACGCTTGCAAAGCTTTTGTGTTTTTGGTCAGTGACAAAGCCGTATCATTTTTAAACAACGAACTTGGAACTATAGAACAATAAATGGACGATTTACTACCAAAACACCCCCACAACGCCCTAATATGTGGGCGTACAAACTCGGGCAAGACATATCACACGCTAAACATTATAGACATGTATTACTCGGAACGCTTTGATCACGTGTTTATAATCTGCCCGACATTTCACGACAATAAGACTTACGACGGCATCAAACACCCTTTTTTAAAAACATGTCATGTATACTCCAACGGAGACTTGGTGAACACGCTCAATCATCTCATCAAAATACACTCCAAGGGAGGTAAACTGTCCGGTAAAAATTCGCTAATAATTATTGACGACTGCAGCGCCGAAAAAGATCTAAACAAACATCGAACGTCGCTGAGCAAGATCGCTTTTAGTGGTCGACACTCGAACCTCAGAACCTGGTTCATAACGCAGAGATACGTATCGGCTCCCAAAGATTTTAGAGAAAATGTACACTGGGTACTGATTACTAAAAATACGTGCAAAAAATCTTTCGAGACTCTCACTAGCGAAAACGACATTATACCTTCCGAGCATCACTACGAGATAAAAAAAGGGTTGGTAAATACATTTATGCTGTTTGTCAACACCGACAAGGGAGAATTTCTGATATTGAAAAAATGATTGAACAAATATTCTACTTTACCAGATCGGTTTTCTTCTTTCTATGCTGCATAATAATCCTCAAGTTTTACTTGACAACGCGGAGGTTTTTGAGGTATAACAAAAATGGAGTCGATTATTGCAATCCCAAAACAGTCCGATGGTAATGTCAGTACCTATCGCGAGAGGTTGGTCAAGGCCCGGGTAAATACGGAGGAAAACATTAGTAAAATGTCAGACGACCAAGTCAAAAAAATAAACCTAAAACACGACCAGGGGATAGTGGATGGTGTGGGTGATCAAGTTTGCAAGTTTTTCGCCAAGGGGTGGGTAAAGGCGATTGCTAGGTTTGCACCACTTACCAACGAGGAAGAGTTTGAAAAAACAATAGGTAACGACGTTTTTGTGAAAGCCGCTATTAAAAATTATTTCCCCTCCATATATTATGATTGGGGCAGTTAGCTAACTCCGTTGTCGATATTGGCTACTACTGTGACCAGCACAGATTATGGTACAATAAATGTCAGATCCAAAGATAACCAAGAACCCAAAGAGGACAAAAGTTGCAACAACTCAGGAGGTGGAAGCGAAACCACTCAGTAAGGGTCTCAAAGAAAATTTCAGCGATGAACTAACTCAAACACCAGAGATGCCTAAACAGCAGCTGGTAAAAATAGATGTAGAAAAAAATCAGGTATTTGGAAGTACGTGCTCGGAGGGAGCTTTGTTCTCGGTATCGTGTACCTGGTTATAAGAAATTCGGATCCTAAGATCACAAGAATATCTGTACCCGCACCGCAGTCACAAGCCCAACCACAGCCGCAGCTGCCACAATTACCACAGGCAAATTCCAACAGAAAAAATAGAAAACTTTAGTATAATAAATGGCAAATGCTAATATAAAAGATATCGGTAACGCGCTGTACAACGGCGCTCTGATGGCAGTGGGAGTAATCGCCACAAGAATGGGACTAAAGGTGATGGGTTTCAAGGATAAACCTCTAGATATGAAACCAGCTAGCATTGGCATGCTAGCCGGGGAGATTGGTGTTGCAAACTACGCCGTGCAAAAATTGAAAGATGCCAAAGTCTTGCCGGCCACCATCTTTACATAATTTTATACATCTACATGTATAAAATTACATCTAGTCATAGTCCACCAGTTCCTGTCTGATTTTATCGTATTCATCTACAATTTCATCAAACTCTTCCTCATCAATAAAATTATCGGTTAAATGGCGAGATAGTTTTTTGTCTAGCGCGCTCATACCAATGCGCAATATCGTGTGTTTATCGATGTGTTTCAACTTTTTCTTGTTGTATTGTTTGGTAATCGGGGTAAGAGTTAGGGATATCCATCCAGACACCACCCCTAAAACAGTCAACACGGTACCTATTGGCATACCTACGGCTGTAAAATTAGTCACTACTCCAGTTGTCGATTGTATCACAGCTAGCGATGAAAATACCGTCGACACGTTTTTTAAATTGCTCACAGCCTTGCCATATTTTCTACAATATTCTTCTCTCTTGACAATTAACGATGAATTATCAGATTGCATGTCTGTTACCCTCTTATATCTTTGCACACCACCATAGGGTGGGGTTGGAGGATCTTTTTTCCATTTATTGTAGTTTTAAACCTTCCGTATCCAGTGGTACTACCTGAAGCTGCTCCTTCGTAAACGTTCTCTCTTCAATACCCTGAAGCGTGTACAGAGAAGGTTGATTCTCCCACGAATGGATCTCGTCAATGTCATACACATCTACCGACCAAATCGCATCAGTCGCTCTGTATCGGGTGTCATTATGCTCTTCTCCAGGCTTGTACAGATAGCGTACCAAAGTATCTATAGGGTAAGGCTCAGATACATCATTGTACTCTGGCTGTTTGACGCTTTCGAGTTTTATTGCCTCCGCGGGCTTCATACCAATCTTTTTTGTTTCTTGGCCATTTATCGCGGTGACAACGCCAAACAACCTGCTCACCCATTCGCGGTTGTTCTTTTTATCTATAATCTCTTTATCGTACTGATGCGCAAACAAACGCTCCGCCAACGTTTTATTAAAACGTTCGACAAAGGCTACCTTTTTCTTATTTAGAGATCTTACAATTTTTACATCATGCTTCTTCATCAACTCTGTAAACACACCCATAAATTCACGACCCTTTTCACTCATTATCTCTTTGGGATAGTCAAGTGGTGACCTCTCGTATATATGTTGGATGGCATTGGCCTCTTTATACCTAGAAGCAATGTCTACCGCAGTCAACGCATACTTGTATTTGCTATCGACCGGCAGGCTTAAAAGATCGTTCTGGTGCGTGTGGTTGGGATGGTCTTGAGTGTAGTGAGGAAATTTTATGCTTTTAGGTTTTGGTTTATAAATCTGGTAAACTGGTTGACGATCAAGCCAATGTTGAACTTCTTGTTTGGTAAGCTCAGGAACTTCCTTTTTTAATTTTCCAGCAGCCATTGTACCCCTCTGGTAACCAGCTGGAGAATAGTATATTTCCTTTAGTTTCTCCATTTATTGGTTGACGGTTTTTAAAATAGGTTGACGGATTTTTTATTTGGTTAACTGATTTTTTATTCGGTCGACGTATTTTTTATTTGGTTAACTGATTTTCTGATTGGACGACGGATTTTTTATTTGGTTAACTGATTTTTTATTTGGTCGACAGATTTTTTATTTGGTTAACTGATTTTCTATTTGGTCGACGGATTTTTTATTTGGTCGACGGATTTTTTATTTGGTCGACGGATTTTTTATTTGGTTAACTGAATTTATAACCAATTTTTGGTTATAAAATATAGTGTCAGTTAGGCCCATTTAACATCGTGGTAGGAATGTCCATTACCATCAGTCTTTTTTACGAGTCCGCAGTAAATAAACTGTTTACCCGGCAATGCACATTCAAACACGTACTTGAGAAGGTAAACCTTACATTCTTCATTGGTATTCTCATAACAACAGTAGCTACAAAGCTTCCATATCTAGTAGGCTTTGGATCCGAGGTTTTGTACATGTGTGGTATTAGCTGTGGCAATTTGCTTAGTTTTTGCACGGCTGCAGGTTGAGCTGCTCCAAAAGTGATTCCATTGATTGTGTGTGGCATTATTTATTATACAACAAACCTCGATAATTAAAAGTGAGTCTCCTCATGTAAATTTATTTGATGCTTAAGACATTCCCAAATATCATAGTTTTCCTCACAAATAATTCTCTGTATTTCGATTTGTAAGCTTTCTCCATAAGTCATGTCATCGTCCTCAACCTTGTCTTCCTTGTCTTCCTTGTCTTCATACATGAGAACAGCTATGTCAGACTTTACCTCATATGGATCCCTATCAAATATTTCACTAAGAATCTCATCTTCTAATTCATCATTGCTCATTTCTTTATAGTTATCTATATTTAGCTTCAGAGCCCTCTCCTCATATTCCTCACGAAGCGATTTAGTAGTAGACATTTATTATATTTGTTTATCTTTAACTATCTGTCAATCTCAATGTCCTACTTTTTGACCCCCAATTGATACTTAAAGAGTTTGTTGTATATAATAAAGGAGCGGTGTTTTACAACAAGCCAGCGTTACCAGCACATTGTCCTGTAGTCCCATGTCATATGACAGCCGTATACACCAAACCCCAATGTGTTCTGTTTCTTCATTATCATTTTTCCACAGTTTCGCTTTGGAAAAATATGCAACTTTAGAAATTTACATATTTCCATCAAAATTAGGACTTTTTATGATCAAATATCCGAGGGCAAAAAAACTGGTCCAGATCACCCATTTCACATACTACTAAGTGTAAAGCAATCTGAGCCAAATATTGTATGGCTGTCAATAGTGGCAAAAGAAGCGATGATGAAGAAGTGGTAATGATGTCCTATATTCTCTGAGCCAGAACTTGAGATGGTACCGGACAGTGACAAGTATTCAACACGCTATATCAGTATCTTATATACTTTTTTGCATCACCGTTGATGATAATTATGATTAGTCATTATGTTAATAATTTTTACTGTGTTTCGTTATTATTAGAATACCGATTTAATTTTTCTCATGGTTGTTTGTGCGCTTTTTGATTGGTTATCTATTAAAAATGTCGCAGACAATATCAAAAGTTTAGTTTTTTCCCCACAATCAATCATCACTACTCAGGGCCGTAGCCACATCGAGGCAAGACGAGGCTCTTGCCTCGTCTGAAAGTTTAGGCAAAAATGGGAATTTCCAACTCAGAAAACGAATTTTCCCAAAAAATTCACCCTTTTAGCAGTACTTGGTATTTCCACAGGGATTACCGTTATTGCACGCATGTAGCACTAGTTCTAATACTGTTACTGTAATCACGTTGCTTATCATAAAAACCCAATCGTACATTAGACTCTCAAACTACAACATACCATTTCCTGTGCATGCTTATTACTACTGCAATAATCTTTTTGCCACATATTTTTTTCAAGGTATATTTCAATTTTTCTGGATGACTACTGTTGTCTGCTGCATTTCATTTTTAGTTATGGTTAGCACTTCCCACTGCAGAGAGTTCAGGGTACAGTGCAAAGGTATTTTTTTTAAATAATGAGAACTAGTAAAAAATAATTTGTAATACTCAAGTGATTGATATTAATAAATAATTATTATTATATATATATGGACTCAAGAAAATAAAAAGCTAGGTATTCATCTAATTCCTCTAACATAACTTTTCCCTAGTTTTTATATTTTTTTGATTAGTTTTATTTGTCGATATTAACAACAGATAGTTATTTAATTTAGTTCAATATTTTCTTTTAGTTTTTTTAATCATTATTTTGTACACCTACTAATTATTATTTATTATTACCATTGAATATTATTTTATTATTAACAGTTAACAATAATAATTATTATTATTGTTAGTGCTATTATTATTATTGTTATTATAATAATGATGATAATAAATAACACTAACACCAACTACTATCGTTTGTAGTTATATATATATCTATATGTGTGAGGGACGCCAGTACTTGTCAAACATTTATTATTTACTACTCGTACTTGGCCTAAGCCTTTGACTCAGTATTATCTACGCATTGTCTCGATATTAACTCACTGTCTACACATTATCTCAATATGTACTCGCTTATGCTTGTCTATGTTTTGTCCTAGTTCTATTTTTACCTGTGCTACAAGCGTCTATCTAGAACAGTTCTATGATCTGCCCAAATAATTATTCTTGTTATATTTTATACTTTTTCCACGGTTTTTATTATACAATTGCATTTTGGTGCTTACAAGGCGTGGCTTGTACCAGATTTTACCCAGGCGTGGCTTTACCAGATTTTACCCGCCTACTTTGTATAAATATCTATGTTTGAGCAATAAAGTTCAGAGTTAGCCTGGCTCTCAGAAGATTCTTTCTCTCAAGAAGCAAGCACAGCTAGAAGCAACATAGCTACAAGCGCTGACCTGGTCGACTATTGGCAAGCATGAGGTTTGGCGGAAAGTGAGAACGGTTCGCCCTATCACTGCGTATTCCCTCAACACGGTGAGAAGTACGACGCAAAGCACCTGGTGCCCTGATAGTTCGGCTCACAATAAATTCGAACTCCAGAGTTCGGGACAAGACAACGCACCAATAATTCCAGTGCAATTATTGTCGATCTCGACTGAGTCGAAGTAGACAAACAATAATTCCAGCACAATTATTGTCGGTGTCAAAGTTTGCAACAAACTAAACTAAACAATAATTCCGGCACAATTATTGTCGGTGGCAACAGTTCGCAACAAACTATAAACTAAACAATAATTACAGCACAATTATTGTCGAACATAGCCATGTTCAGATGCAGCCAATAACAATAATATAATTATTGTAAACTGCCAGCAATCATTCCACCCCAGATTCGGCCGCACTCATAACTGCACAAACCAATGCATGCACTCTAACAATAATAACACATTATTGTAAGCTGACTTAGGGTAGAGGCAGAACGCATCGGGAAGGTGTACAGGTGGCTACCACCCAGACACAAATTCCTGTACATATGTATGACTTACTTATCATATAAAATAATATATTATTTAATGTGTAAAAATAATATAACATTAACATAAAACTACAAAAAAGTTATAATACTATTTATTGAATTGTTATTATAATGACTGAGCAGTTAATTCACTGAGCAGCTCCATTATGTAAATCTATTACTATAATTAATATTAATGTAAATAATAATAATTTTTTATTCCTGCTATTATTATTTTTCACAGCTAACAATAATATTGATATTATATTATTATAAAACTTATGAAAAAAATGATGATTATCATCATTATAATAAATAAAAATTATTTTACAGCAACACACAACTTGATAAGCTACTCTATTCATTCTTTTATACTTGAGTAGTGGTGGTGGGAGAATTGTTGCACTATTTCCATATACCTACATCTTACAATCATGTTAATTACTACTTCCCTTCTTTGCTTGAGTTTTTTGACGTTTTCATTATTTATTATTTTCCTGCCATTTTGTTATTTTCATTAATAATAGCAATAAATTTGTTACCACTGGTAACTAAACGATTATTATAGTTCTTATTATTACTGCAACTACCACTACCATCAACACAAAATTCAGGGAGAAACGTTATTTTTATGGGACACCTAGCAATTGCTAAGTAGTAAACTTACATACATCCTGGCACCCTCTATGGGGTACTGGCACCTGTGATAAATAGCTATCAGCAAGGAAAAAAGAGATAATTATACTAGCAGACATTGCTCACAAATACACTTACTAACAAAAACTTATTGCTACTGGTATTGCCAGTCAAAGCGCATTTAACATGACCACCATTGCAAGTTCTTTTTATTGTCGAGAAAGATGGAACCAATTAGTTGCAACGGGTTCATGACTGCAGAATAGAGCAATCGATCTTGAATTACCTATGTAATATGAGGTTCCACAGCTTTTTCCTCTCTCAGCTTAAGTTAATTTATTAGTATGTAGTAAAACAACAACGCTACAAAGTTATCTCATCTGTGTGGGCATACAAATATCTCATATGTACATACATGCCATGTATTCATATGAACTTGGCTCATAGATGTTTCAAATCAATCAAAATTTGTTCATAATATAACCTCTTGCAGATGCTTTGATTTTTTGTCTTTTTATTGTAAAACTTGTAAAATTGCTTTGGCGGCCGGGGCGCTGCCCCGGACCTCGCCGGGGGCCTTGGCGGCCCCCTGGACCCCCAGTCCTGTGTGGGTGATTGCCTCCTCTGATAATAAATCCTGGCTACGGCCCTGCTACTACTGTCTGTGAGATCAGTCTGTACTGAGAACTAGACAGAGGGTTATTCCATTATTATGAGCGCTCCACCAGATTTGCAATGGTTCTCAGTATTACTGACTATTAATGAGCAGTGAAGTAAAAAGGTGAAGAGATAAGGGTTTCGCTTGAGAGTACTGCTGCAGCAGATATCATTAAAATTCAATGAGAATTAATAATCTTCAGTGGCTATCAGTCGGTGTGATAACCGTTATTGTAATGGGTTTATAATAAGAATTGTTGTATACACTCATTGGGACGATATTTTTATTGATATATAACTTAATCACTGGGTTAATAATATTTATATTTTTAGAGTTCGCAATACTGTTTATATATGAAAAAAAATAGTTTATTAGTTATAATAATAATCTGCAGCTGTCACTATTTAGTTATTTTTGCGGTTAGCTCATATCGCTGACTGACTACTACTACTCAGTACTAGTGGTACTAATAATCGTAAAGTAGTAGTTGTTATAATTCTTTTCAATTATAATAATGCTAATGTTGCTGTCGGAGTAGTAGTCAGTAAGTTACAGTGTACTGAAATGAGGCAGGAAAAGAATAATATAGGTGAGTTATTGCTCATCATTACAATACAATAACAACACTGAATAATAACAATAAGTATTTATGATTATTATATTACTTTAATAATAACTATAATAATAATAAATGTTTATTATTGAAGTAGAATTACGCCAATTCTGTTACAGGACCAAAATCAGGCTCAGTTAGTACACACGCAGCAAAAAGTGGAACATTTGGGATTAAACACAGTAATAAGTAATATAAGAGTACAATCCGGCATCATTAGGGGTGATATCTGATATTTCAGTACAAAATTTGGGAGTGTTTGCTGGAAGGAGTAATTAAGGATTTAAATCAGACAATATATTGGCCAGAAATTGTGGTTAGGTCAATAAATCACTCTCAGGGGATTGAACTCTGGTTTTAATCAGCTAGTAAGAACTTCACTCCTCAAGCGATTACACTGTAGTTCTACAGTGTGGTTATTCTACAAGTCCTTGATTGTTAGCTTTACTGGCCCAGTAAGAACTTTAATCCCGAAATGATTGAACTCTGGCTCTTATCTTCAAGTTCGATTTTACTCCTGATATGATTAAAATGGAGAAAAGCCTTGGCATTTATAGTATGATTACCTAATAGCAAGTGGGGGTATCAATGATCACCTAAGCATACAGTCTGATTGTCCCTGAATAGGCTATTATTTTCCCGCTTCAATCACTAACAAACAGAGCACACGAGGATGATGAAGGCTTACACAGCTGTCTCAAAAACTCTAAGTTAATGATGACACAGAAGCAGGTAAATAAGATATACTATGAATACACAATTGTTTGTGTATTGATTAGTAACTAAGTTAAAATACTAAACTGAACAAATGATGTTGAATGTTGTTTAGTAACTAATTGATGGTTTTCTTTTTTTTCACATTCAAAACTTTTGAACTTGAAGTGGCTGCAAATAGAAGTGGCTACTATATCATAATTCTGTATTTTAGAACTGTCACCAACTAGAGATGTCCTTCTTTAAACAATAATTGGATTTACATGAAGTCAAGAGCTCACAGGTGATGAACAAACAGCTGTGATGTTGCCCAATCTTCATTTTCAACTCCTGAAGGCTTGTTGGATTCGGTTTTTTTTATTTTGGGATACCTTCTAATTGTAAAATGTACCTGATGATGTAACTCTTATTTTAGGAGCTTGAAGATCAAAATCAGCCATCACCTTTCAGTTTCAACTTGGAATCTATTGATGTACGCGGAGTGTACCCCAGTGGATCTATGTCCTAATAGACTATACTATACTAATCATCATTCAATCGAGCCTGTTATTCTTATTGTTTTTTTTTCTATCTTTGTAGTTGGTTTTATGTTGTAATCGCTGTATTTCCTTTTTAATGGTGTTGTACTGATCTCAGTTTCCTTGTTCAATACAAGTTGCCATTACATTCTGAAATATGCTTTGTCATTTTCTACCAGCTAGATCCAATACGAAAGAATTACCTCCCATTCAAATCGCTTCCAAGATTTAATCGCTCTCAAAGAAAAACCGTACAGACATAGCACTCAAGGAAGATTAACATTGATCCTAACTTTAATCAATGACTGGACTAGCAATGCTCCAAATAACAATCATCATGCGATTAACAATCTGCATATACAGTGATAGGAAATGCTCTTGTTTTTAATCCTTGGGAGACTAAATCAATCCGAATTTCAATCCTTAAGTGATTGAATACGGATCATTAACCAGTGCACTGGCTGTGGTAATAAATCACTCCCTGTTTAATCGCATTTCAATCGCTCAGGTGATTACGTTCGTGGATAGTAAGAATTGATTGAAATAGGATTAAAACTCCTCCACGTTTTTCTGTGTGTGTAGTCTGTGAATGGACTGAAAACCGGCCCAGTTGATAGTTAGAGGACCGAAAACAGGCTCAATTAATAGTCAGCAGGTCGACCGAAGACAGGCAAGGTTGATAGACTAAACTGTTATTGTGATTTAACTTGCCGTGTAATTATTCACCACCTTTAGTAGCAGAAATATAAGCAGAGGTTTACTTAACAATGAACTAATAGTCACTGTTAACTTGCAGTGCCAGTAGACTTGCTAAACTAGTGTCTATGCAGTTAGTACTATGAGACGTAGGTTTTATAACTGCCACATAGTAGAGTGGGTGCAGAGGCTTACAGTTAAATTTCAGAGATGCAGAATGGTTTGAAGTATGAGCACAACTTCATTTGCTGCAAACTCTGGTACAAATAAAAATAATTCAACCTGATATAGTGGTCGTATTTAAAATTATGTCCCTGATTGGACAAGGTTTTAGTAGGTCAGGCTTAAACAATTTTATCAACAATCCAAGTAGTTCTCTAGCTCTCATGCGAATGCTTTTTTGTTTATCTGTTACATGAAATTTTGAATTATCCACAAAAATTACAATGACATGTATCGAAAATTGAATAGTAAACGTGAGAAATTGCCAATTTCCTTTATTTTTGCCCGAAAAATATTTTTATAGACTAATATACTATAATTAGTTGTTATTATTAAGTCTATGAATATTTATTTATTTGATAATACAAATAATATGGATTTATTGAGAATAGTGATTATTTGTAGATCTACTCAATTGGTTTAGCTGTTTCACTTGGCTATAACATAGCTAGAACTAGCTCGAACCCAATATTGCTTGGTTGTTGCGCCTCAGCCTGCAACAACATTGTATCTTCACCAAAATTCAATGCTCAACTTTTATGCACCAAGACGTATTGCCCTCAAAGAAAAATTTCTCTCACAAACGAGGCTGTGATACCTGTGTTCTTGGTCAATTAGACATTGAGAAAGATTTCTCTAGTATCCAATCTCATCAAACTGTACATACAAAAACATTCAGAGTTGTCACACCGGTTTCTGTGTAGAAATAAATTTTGCTACCAACAAAATAAAAATTTACCTGCGAGGAGATTTTAATTTTTTTTGCTGCCAAACTATCTCCTGCTGCTGCAACTTTTAATCTGTGTGCAAGATTCTTTGTAAGATCAAAGTAGTTGAGCTGTTTTTTTCTATAATTATTGTTACACACCGGGAGGTATTTCAGACGCAGTAGCCTCCATAAATGATCAAAAATTTCTTGATCATCAGTTAGGTGTAACGGTAAGATCTAATAGAGTCAACCTTGTAGCTCTTTGCTATTTAGCAGTGTACTATAGCAATTTTTTAAAAGATCAGTTCAATCTAAAAATGCATTGCTGATCTGTTGCAATGATTCTCTCACTTTATCAAGTTCGATGAAAACTCGAAAATTTCATCGCTAATATGTGTGAGAGCTCCAGGTCGATAACACTGCTCTCTGTTTCTGTAATCGATGTTTGATATTTTCCGCTCGTTACAGCAGACAGTGATGTCACAGAAGCTTGATGGCATTGATTGAGGCGCCCATAAAAGTTGTATTTAGCAGACAGAGGATCAATCATTAAAGCCTTCAACCTTGCTATACGGTGTGCTTTTTCATCAGGTATATAGTCCCTTCACCAATTCGTCTCAATACTCCTCTGTCAGCATTGGTTGGTTGTTGCATGGAATTGTACACTGCATATGTTCTGTTGATAGTACTGTTGGCTAGTTTTTTGCTTCGTCATCCATTTTTTCATCAACCATATCCAGAAATGTTTGTTTGAAGTATTCGTCATATTTTTCCTCTAAGCTTGTATTTGCAAGTTTTTCACTAACCCTTGTGTTGGCAAAATTAAATGTTTGTTTTCTGAACTCATTGAAGATGGCACCGTTAGAGCTTTTGGATTTGATGTTGCCCAGTATGATACTAGTATACAAGCTATTGAGTTCTATTTTAAAGTAGCCAAATATTTGAGCAATGTTGTGAGTGGTTTGCAGCAAGTTGATGTCGGCGTTAATTGTTGTTTGCAAATCAGTAAATGGCTGATCAATTACCTACTTATCTAGCATGGCCACAACTTTGGGGGATTGACTTGGGATGTACCTGGTTGATCACATGGTGTTTTAAGTTGCAGCAATTGATTGCTAATCAGATCATCTGAGGTAGCCTCATCGGCTGAGTCACCGTTAAACGTGACATCCAAGTTTGTTTCATTAACAGAAATGTCTCGACAAAGGCATCAGCTTTTATCAATTGGGGTGAAAGTATTTGCCCCATGTTGGGATATTTTCTCCAGAAGTTCTTGTTGTGGCGCTATAATGCTATTTTCTTTGAAACCAATGACACACAATCCAGAGTCACTCAGACTCTGCTGAATGCTACTGCTAACAGACCGGGATGGTACATGTCCTCCACATGTACTTCGGCGAGCTCAAAGGTCAAGCCCCGAGACTTGTGCGCAGTTGTGGCGAATGGTAGGATCAAAAGTACTTGAATTTGTTTGCATAAAATTTGTCCATGATGATTGTACCTGCAGAACAAAAACCTTTCGATAAATATGTATTGAGAAATAAAATCTATGAAGTTGTTGATAATTGCAAGTAGCTACAAAGGATAGTATCAAAAGTACATACAATGACTTCAGAGCCTTCAGAACAGACAGGTATAGTTCCATAAAAAAAGAGATATAACGATCGCTCTGCTTTTGCCACGCCTTAATTGATTAGCGACTGTTAAAAACGGTAACAATTAAACAGTCAAGACTCAAACAAAATGGAAGCAAAGCATGCAAAATAGGGCAATTTGATCACCAATGGAGCCTTTTGCCGCTACGTTGTAAAAGCACACTGTGAATGCAACTAGCAGCTACAGCCCAAGTTATCTACTCATAGGGAGAAGACAACTCAACTCACTATGTATCATATATAATAAGTAAATAGAGCCTTTGTCCAACTTCATGTCTTATTGATTAACATTTCACACATAATAAACACTTCATGATGGATTACTAGGATTAATATTATTTGAAATATCCATTTCATATAACAATTATTGTGGTAGTAATAGTAGAAGCTATCATGATGTAATAAATTTGTGTGGTTGTCAATATTGTGATCTCAAAAAGTGCTTTTGGTCACACTTCTCTAATAATAAACATCAGCAAAGTCATTATAAAGGCTTTATTATTCTGTTGTGCTGATTAGTATATATTATTAATACTTTTAATAATTTAATGATTTTTGTTTTAAAAATGAAAAATATTGCTCGCTGTCATGTTTACCAACCAATCAGTAAGTCGTCTGCAAGCAAAATATTAAACATTTCTGATATTTAGAGGGCTATACATTTTTGACAAGCGGCCAACTGGAGGGGAAATTGCTAGCAAAACTGAAATGATTTTGGTTAATTACCATTTTTCTTTTTCGGCTATCAATATTATTGTTTTTAGTATTTAGATAATAATTGTTTGCTTGAGTATATTATTCTTTTTGTTGCATATAGAAGTGTACTTGCAGTTATTTTTATGATTATTATTGTTGTCAAATGAAAATCATGATGTTCACAGATAATGTAGGCATATAAGTTATATGTATATGCACTTATATATTATCATGTATTAGTTGGTAATTGATTGATTAATATTTAGTACAATTCACTTGGTTGATTTTCACTAAGGTTAAACAGTAAACTATATAACTTTTAATGCAATACTTGTTTCGAAAACTTTATTAATTATTGTGTTGATCCGACTGTGCGACAATATTTCAGAATCGACGAGATTTCCGGCTGTTACTGAACAAAATGGCACTATTTTTTTATTATTAACAATCAAAACTTAAAATTTCACCAATCGAGCTAGATTCTGGCATGGACGATTCAGGCTCACTAATATATTATGATGATCACTTGTGCCGAAAAGAGTTGCAAAAAACCCGGCATGGGAAACATGATAACTCTTATATAAGGAAGTCTGAGAGTTTACTAATAACAAAAGTAATCAGAAACCATACATATGCGAATGATTGACTGCCCAGTGCCTAGTTGCTAGATGGGAATTCCAACATTCCGATCGCATTCTCAACATAACAAGCTAGAGGAAAAGCTTCACTATGAAATTTTGTTGTGAGCAGGCAAATGGCAGTCAGAATTCTACTAGAAGAAAGTCAACTAAAACATGTTTTTGAAAATGTGGTTATTAAAAGTTAATTCAACATTTTGAATACTTTCATAGAAGAGGCTACTATCCATTTACAAACATCATACTATGTCCGAAGTGATTTGTATATTATCTTTTTACTTCTGTTTTTGTCGTATAGTGACAATTTGCATTATATTTTATTGTTCCTGAATCATGATTGGTTTATGCTTTTGAGCTGTCTTGTATAAAAGTTTTCTGGTTGTTATTGGTCAGTGCAGTTGTCTGAAACCCTCTCCACTCACAGCGATTCTGTCACGGAAAATGAAAAACAGCTGTTTGTTTTACCCTCAACCGAGCAGTTTTCCTCCGTTTGCCGCGTTACTCTAGAATCAAGCATGTTTGATTTTCGCTCGCTGGTCTCACAATTTTTAATTATTCCCTCACGCTGATTGGCCAATGCAGGTCGCTCGTATCCGCTTTTTGCTTCTTCGATTTTATCAGCACTGTAAACGGTTTACCACCACCATCATGTGCACAGTTGTTATGCATGAAGTGCAGCAACGGACTACGGTGAGGAGACTTCTCTTATTGTGGCAAATTTTTGACCGAAAAAACACTGTGTGTGTGGACAGGCCTTGCCATATATGTTTCCAGATAAATTACCCAAACTAACTATTTGACCTCCACACATATAGTTTCACTGCCATAAGCACTGCTATTGTTACTGGTTTTTCTTAGTGAAATGATAGATTCCATTAAATGATCGTCTCGAAAAATGCAGAAATGTTCAACATGCCTCAATTTTTGTCAACATGGTCCAGCAAGTGCCGATCGTTTTCAGAATGTCCAAGATTCGCATAATTGATCGCCCCTATGAATGTTTAACTTGGTAAAGAACTGTACTACATTCAATGATACCCATGCATGCAGATAAACCTTTATGAAACCCACTAAAATTCTTCACAACATCCACACATGACATGTCATAATACTTGTATTACTACCCATTGAGATTTATGCAGATTAAAGAACAAGTATTAAAAGCTGCATGTAGTTATAGTTGAATGGCTGCAATAAAAAATCTATTTGTTCATAATGAAAATCAAAATTATTTAAGGAATCATTTCTTTCAACAAAGAGAGTTTTTGCTTCATCAAAAATAATTACAGTAATTGTAACACATCACTATGTCACAAAGGAGCTTAAAAAATTTGTGAGATCTGTTAGAGCTATGAATGTATGAACTTTTTACCACTACATCAATCGTGGTGTTAGTGTTTCCAGGTGAGTATTCTAACTTTTGTTTCAATACTTCATTAAACTAGTTTGAAGACATGACACCATTTTCTTAATATTTTTACATAAGGATTATTGTGATATTTTTGAACCACAACCAGTATTGGGACCAAATGACTTCAAAGAACCCATGCTTGGAAAAATGAAAAGTTCTTCTCAGCTGTCTTAAAATTGAATAACTTTAAATGCTGCTTTGCAACAATAAAATAGGTTTCATGTTGACTGTGTTGAAAATCAGATGCACCTTGTATTAAATTCATGAAAGCCATTCTCATAGTGCCAATATTACCCAGAGAATGTAGCAGGCTTGGAGGTGTGAGCTTGAGATAATGATGGAAAATGAACCACCACTTAGTCGTCACTCAAACTGGCCACTCTACCACGCAAGCTATTCACCAGCTTTTCTAGCAAGTTTTGAATTAGCATGACAGGCACTAAAACTTCTAGCATCAGCTTCTACAAAAAGTTTGGCACGTGTGTATTTTAACAGTTCTGTGCACTTTGCGTGAGATTAAAATTTCACAGTGGTTATATCTAGAAACACAGTAGATGGTTTTTCACCCATCTGATAACAATTACAACCAATCAATATAAAATAAGTGAGTGAAAATATGAACTGTTAGCTACAAAAAATGATATAATAATTTTGGCAATTGAACCATAAATATAAATGGTAATATTCGAAAAGTGGACTCCTTTTAGCAAAGGAACTTTTATTGACTTTGTAAAAACTAAAGATGCTTATGGCACAAAAGCTTTTTCGTTGAATGACATTCATCGATGATATCTCACTGACTGTATTTCAACTACCTCGTACATAAGGTATCTGAAAGTACCCTCGATGTGGATCAAATAATGCATTACGGAATGGTATGTTAGGTTTAACAAAGCTTGCTCTCACCTTCCAGGACATCATGATTTTTTTCTAGTGTTGAGGATGCGAGTTGTTTCATCATTTTCTCTTCCATGAGCCATTTCTTATATTGTTCGCATCAGCGCTTGGTCTGAAGTTCTTTGAATCTGAAGTAGTACGAAATAACATTGTTCTCTCCTCTGTGAAACAAAAATTATTTGCAAAAAGTCTATTCAGTTCTATTAATTGATGATGCACATTTTTGAATAAGCATTTGTAAGCAGCATCGCAAAGATGCAGATAAACACATTACAGAAAGTGAGCATGGAAAATGAAACATTTAACCAAACGGGTTACACAAAATCAACGCTTACAATAGCGCAATCAGCAGTACAGACTCCGACAGTCATATAAATTTTCAAAAATTGGTTCTACAAAATATAAAACTTGTCTTCCATGGCCAGTTTATGAGCCGCAACGTGTCATATGTAAAGAAAACAACTACAGCAAATAACTGTTCTTGGTTACTGCCACAAGTTGACTAGCTTTTGTAAAGAGCCAAGTGTTTGTACATATTTCTCACGTCCGTCTATATTTGTATTTCAAATGAGGATATGTTTTAGTTTTGATGTTTACTACTTCTAAAACACAAATGGTTGTATTTTTTAAAACACGAACAAACATATAGTAGAAATACCATGTGTTCATTAACAATAAAGATCTCCAAAATAAATTTTTCCAGTGAGTGATACCTACTGTGAAAAATAGTGTCATTTCTATTGGATAAAAAATACAAAAAAAGTTTAAAAGCTGTTTCGAACTTACCTTTGTCAGCTCAACTTTATGGGGTCATACTTGGCAAACATATTGCTGAATAACCCCATCTCCCCAAGATCATCACACAAATCATTCGCAATAGGCGGCTATTGCAAAAAATGTCTTCAAAATATTCTCTGCATACCGTCGAAAACATTTTCATTGCCTTTGCAGAACTGAACAATTCGGTTAATGCTATGCAAAGTATGGGATGAAACCATACTGACTTCATCTATGATGAGGCAGGCAGCTTGGCGTATTCTGTAAACTAAACAGTCAAAAATAATAAATCTAACAACTCTATCAACGCCTTAGTTTTAATTATTTTTCTTCCTAGACATGATGAAATGGGATGAAAAAAGGCTAGCTTGTAGCGTGTATTTTTAAGAGAAAAGCTGTTAATTGTTCACAAAGATTATTAGATTATATTGATACTTACGTCAATCTTCTGGAAGATTATTAGTCAGACTTTCCAGAAAACAGCCTAATAAACTCCATAGCAGAGTGCATGTAAATATGATCAGCAATTAGAAGCAACTAAACTAGCTTTTGTTCCATTTTTCCTTGCTGTTCAACATTACAGCCTAGTTATGTAAATTCCAATATTTACATATCATACGTATAGGCTGTCACAAAGTTTTGAAATTTAATTTATTACGATGTAAACAACAACATTTGAATAGATATAGATGATATTCATTTCATTGATAGCAAAGAAAAATATAAATGCAAGCTATTTTGCCCAGCTTACTGCAACTCATGTTTATTTTTAAGCAGTGTTTATTCTGAAATTTCTAGTGGAGACACCGGGTTGTTGCAGGCTGGGGCCCAGCAACCCAGAAGTGTCGGGTTCAATTGTCAAGTTGTAGCAAGTTAGAGTACTGTGGTACAATTGAACTAACTTTTTTCTCGGTATTTTGTTTATTAAAGCCTGGTTATATTGTCAACGATAATTGTGGCAATCATAAAAATTGCATGTGCTGGAACTGTGTAAAGGGTGGCTTGCAACTGCGTCAGCAACCACCAATGGAGACGGAAATGCAATGTCATCCAACAAACATTTCTGATCAAGAATGTGAATCGGGGCTCACCTTACTGTGACAAGAGACTCAAGTGATATATATATTACCGACATCCATCGAGCCAAATGCAGAATGCAATGTTGTGACTCTTTTGCTTGGCACTGCTTCACCCAGCACAACACAAGATAATCCAGTGGCGCCACACACAATCTTTATGCCACTCAATGACCCTACTATAGCGTGCAGATTCCTAGTTTTTCCTGTTCCTAAAAGTTATTATTCTTTCTAAATGACAAGAGCACATAATATTATGCACTCTCAACCATGCTAGAAAAAAATGCAAAAAACCAACCACATTTGTGAAGTTTTACAGTCATTACAGTCAAAATGTACACTTTATATATATTGATGAACTAGTTTTTGTTTTCCGTTTTAGAGATTCATTAAAATATTTATGAGGAAGGGTATATGACTTGTGGAGCTTGATAATGTAGCACGGATTAGATCTTTTGTTTTTTATGCTCTACAGACATTTATGATAGAACAAATTAGTTTTTCTCCGGGAAAAACCAACCACATTTGTGAAGTTTTATGCCATGACTTTTTCCAGGAAAAGAGTTACAAATATTCAAGATAGAAGAGAAGGGACCAATTTTGGGAAGTGAAATTTGTGCCTTCAATTAAGTCTCACTATTAGCTCCCTCATTTTCAGGGGTGGCAGGAAATATTTTAAATGAATAGTTTGCTAGGGATTAAACGACAATTATTGCACGTTTTTCAACTAAAACGTACCACAGTGTTTTGAATTTCATGATCTTTTTTATTGGCTATAACTTCTACATATTCAATTAAAATACACTACTTTGTGATGTGGAAATGATATTGTCAGAGATTCGAGGGGTTTAGTGGTTGAGCCTCCAGCTTTTTATGTTCTACATTCACATAAACTTATGACAATGCGTGTGTGCTAGTTATATATTAAGTGAAGAACATTGTTTCAGGCTTCATAGTCAATGTGAAATTGCATGCACTTCTTGTAATTGAAAGTTTTAATGAATCTGAATGAGCTTGACATCTGATTAATTCTAAATAACAACATCAATATAATTGATTGAAAACTTTTTATATTATCCAAAAATTTCACAAATTGTTCAAACTTGGACTATTTTCATGAATCATGTTATCTGCTGACATATCGATAGCTTGACCACAAACAAGCTGGATCA